>VRLP01001802.1:0-111655 GCA_009660295.1 Lophius piscatorius | reverse complement strand
AGCTGGAGGGGAAACACAGGTGAGCGTGAGGAGCAATCACAAGACAGACACAGAGGGAGAAAGGAACACAGAGGCGTGACAAAAGGAACACAGAGGCGTGACATATTGTGAGGATATGTTGCAAGATTGCAGTATTGAGTCTGAATGAACCCTCCCCGTATAAGGAGCCAGAAACAAAAAATGAAAGCTCAGTCGATACCTGCCGACGAAAGTCCCTCTCTGTTTACTGAATTCAAGCTACAGCCATCTGGTCCTTGATACGTCTTGCTGAGGTGCAGGACGATGAGTTGCAAGATCTGATTGCACATCTGATACAGTTTTGTGCCAGATACAGTAATGTTCATGACCACAGTTTTGTGCACAACTGTTAAATGTAAAAAAGAAAAATGAGCCTGGAATGGAATGTACATTTGTATAAATCTGATGATGCAAAATGCTCAAAATTTTAGAATTTTAGAATGGGTCCTTCCATCTCCAGATGGGGTGGGGCCCATTCCATGTTTGTACAATAGCCTAAGGAAGGACAAACTGAACACTGGCTCTAGAGAGGACATCTCATGTTTTTGTAATGGGCTGATCCTCTGCTTAATCTGGAAAGATTTGGGGATGAATTTTACCTCGTAGAAATTGGCTTGAGTACCCCATACTCCAAACACCAGGCGGCAGACGCGTGTGTGATGGTTAAGAATACAAGAATACAATTTGGGAGATGTTCTTAAATATAATATTTTATTGTAATAGTTAGAGACTTTCACAATTTATTTCATGAAAAAGTCAGTTTTTTTTAACATAACTTCACATTCAATATGAGGAGTTAAATCAAGGAATTGATTTTAAAATGCAGGGGATTGGCTTTTTGGGGATATGCACTTGTAGTTGAACAAAACAGCGGAAGCATCGTTTACGCAATATACTTAAGTGTCACCACGTCACCAAATAATTGCTGCTAGTAGATGCTCATGCAAATGTTAGCTACCATTACAATACAAGCTAATGCTGAACAAAGATCAAATCTTTTTTAATTCATATTATTGTTGATTTATGAAGTAACACTTTTTTTCAGATGGACATCCCCTTTTTTTTCACCTAAATCAGTGACTATTAATTGGACATACTGTATATCAGGCTTTTGTTTCAACAGACAGCAGATGAGGACAGTAGTTCAAATGATGTTGTACGTTTCCAGTGTTAACATTTGATTTTTTTTTCAATAGATATCAGGCGCTCTTCTGGTCATGGGCATTGGTTGATTTCTCTTTTGATTTGTAATTGAGCCACAAAGTCTTCAGAGATGAGATGAATTCTGACTTTGAGTCATTTTATTCTTTTTCTAAATACAAAAATCCATTTTATTAATAATTTATATACCAAAGCTTCAGTAAGCATCTGCCGAATTAATTCTAAAATAGTACTTAATTTAGCTATTTTATAGACACTTAATGTTCTTGCAGTCATGGATTAGATTGGATTTTCTGTTGCTTTGGGGCTTTTATGTATTTTAACAATTATGTATTTATAACAGGCCTACTTAAAAGGCCGGAATGAACACTTGGGTGGGCTCAAAGGAATCATACTGATTTGCCCAAAGGTTAATAAAAATACTATTAATTATAAACAAACACATTTTGTGATTGCATGAATTATTTACACATCATTCAGGTGAATACATACGGTAGACGAGTTACGCTGCAACAGCATAAGAGTAATTCTAAGGAGGGTATATTATGTACAATCATAAATTATGACATGAAAATAATACAATAGTCAACCAGTCGTGAAATCAATTTGTATCAAATGTACTTCAGCTCACTGACTTTCTCTGAGGCTTAATTGGTGTTTCAACCTTTTAACGTTTTGGACGCCTCACTAAACCTCTGTGAAGCGGTTTTGTGTCCAGATTTGCACAGAAAACAATATGACATCCATTATGCAGGTAAGTGTAATGTAATGTAGGTACAGCATTCTGGAAAAATAAATGTAGAAAAATTAAACTCTTTTGTTTATGTACAAACTGCTCTTACTTTATGAGTGAAAAATTAGAACATTACATTTTAAAATGCTAAAATGAAACTGTTATTTCAATGTTTTGCATTCAAACTGTTGGTGTTTTTGATTGATTCACATTAAGCAATGACAGAGTAGCACAATGATCTTTGACCAAATACACTTCTTCTTTTCTGCATGTTTGCTTTATATGTAAAATAATACTTTAGCAAGACTTTCTACTTTCTAAGCATGATTTTAAAGTTTCATCAGAAATCATATTCCAAACATATTCTATAATTATATCCCTGAGAATCTCGGAATATTATGGAATCCTCATCACTGCTGTCGCACCAGCGTAGATCCTATATATCAATGCAATAACTCAAAAACGATTTCATGGATAACTTTTAATATTTTTTGACCCCAGTAGACCTTAGTGCAAGGAAGAACTGGATTGATTTTGAGAAAGATCGGTGGCATATATATACGAGGCGGCGCTTTATCTCCAAAAGTTTTTTGGCCTTCATTTCTCAACCATTCGACCAATTTAGTCCAATTTGGTGGATATGAATCAACCCAAGGAGATATATCTTGTTTATATCATAAAACACTAATATTTTGGTCAAATGGTTAATATTATTCACACTTTCTTCACTACAAATTCTGTGGAAAAACATTCAAATTTATTTTGAGGTGTTCAATCAGGGGGATTGCTTGTACAACAAAGGGGATTGGGGACTCTTTGGAGATATATCCTTGCTGTCGGGATGACAGCGTAGGTCCAGTTCATCTCTGATAATTGCTAGTCCCCTACTCACCACTCAGGACTCAGAGATCATCTTCATAAAGTTTTGCTTTTGACCAGCAATCTTACTGGACTTAATAAGTATCTTATGCAGTTTTTTGTTATCATTTCCAAACAATGAAAAACACCAGGCAATAGGACGGAAGGTTAAAATGCTCTCCACAATGGAGTGATAGAAGAGGACCAATATCTGTCTGTCCACATTAAAGTGTCTCTGTTTACTCATAAAAGATAGACGCTGCAAACCTTTCTTATAAATAGCATCCATATATTTGTTCCATGATAGTTTAATATTTATTATTGTTCCTAAATATCTGTACTCATCCACCACCTCAATGCCCTCCTCATCAATTATCATTTGTTGGTGGGGTCATAAAGTAAAAATTATGTTTTTCTTTAATTTTCTTCGTGTTCAAATGTAGAAAAATGGACCCACACCAACCAACAAACTGATCTACCAATGCAGGATAGCTTGAATCAAGCTCACGTATGCCTTGTCATCGGCAATTTAATAATAAAATGATCAGGTGTGTTGCTTCTTCATTCATTTGGATGGAGGGTAATAAACTGGGGAAATAGTAATCCCTTGTGGGGCACCACTGATTGCAAATTGTAGGGGGTCAATTTCATGTTGCAACCCCCGAAGGACCAGGTTTAAGATGATCTGCTCAAGACTCTTCATCATTGATGTTAAGGCAACGGGTCGGTAGTCATTTAAATGAAATTGTTTTTATATTTTTGGGACTGGGATTGTGTGTGAGGTTTTCCATGTCCTAGGGTTATAATGTGAGTCAAATGACATTTGAAAAAAAAATTCTAGACACAGGGTTTAGTTGTTCCCTACACTCTTCAAGAACCCTACAACTAATCCTGTCAGGCCCAGTTGCCTTAATTGGATTTATCATTTTATGGTTCTAGAAGCCTCCACCACTGTTATGACCAGCGACTGGCCCCTGTCAAAGTTGTTGCTTAGTTAACTTTACACTCAGCGAAGAAATCTGATGTGTCAAATCTAGTGAAAAACGTATCTAAATATTTCACAGAAGTCAAGTTGTCCCCACTGTTAATCAGATATCTATTTTTCTTCTCCTGACTTATCATAGTTTACACCCCCTGCTATGCCTAACTTAAATCATTCCTACTCATCTTCCCCTCAATCTTCAATTTGTGCTCATGCTTGCATTCACTGATTGTTTGCCTTATTTCCTTCTGTCAAGCTTTAAATTGGGACCCCCCCTATTTAAAGCTTGCCTTTCATTCTTTCATTGTCACTTTTAGTTTCCTATTAACCCATGGATTTTCATTATGAAAAAAGCAAGTGCAACACTTTAGTGGACACTGCAAGTGTCCATAAAGGCGTCCCATGTTGCAGCTTTGAAGGTACTTCCTTATAGTTTTTAGTTCTTAATTCGTTGTAAGTTAAGCAAAATCAGGTGCAATGTTTTTCTAATTAAGCTACTGTGCCATATATTACACCTGCAGCAGCCTTGGTGTTAGTATGGGGATGAATATATACAACAGTTACAAACACCTGTCCAAACTCCCTGGGCTGGTAGAAGGGTAGAAGGGCTGTGATGTTGGCCTTTAAAACTATTGGAGCAGAACGATTTCTCTCAGTAATGATCCTCTTATTGATTTTTTTCACTGTGTTCTGAAAATACTGTCTGGATATGATAAAAGATTAGCTTATGAGAGAACAGACTTGTGTATAGATTATGCATTGATAGGTGGAATTTCTGAGTGCAAGTGCAATTTTATAAAATTAAGGGCTATCTGTTTGAATAGATGTTATATAATACTCAGAACTATATTCTTATTTTACTTTAAAATTATTTATATGACGTTCGTAATGTGAGAGCTCACTTAACCGGAGTCAAATTCCTTGTATGCATATAAATGGCCAATAAAGCTGATTCTCATTCTGATCAAATGTTAGTTTGAAAAAAGCCTTCAATATCTCCAGGGGGAGTGCTTCGTTTTCCAAAGAAGCTGCCATGTTGATTACATTGCTGCTGGATACCTATTTTCTGTTGAGCGTTTTGAAGGTAATACTCATTCTTCAATACAAGAAAGGGCAATGGAGTGTGAAACCTCACTGTCCAAGGAAAAATGAAGACCCGACTCGGGAACCGTTGAGAGTTTATCTAGTGGGGTCTGCACACTCTGCTAAGAGAATTCGATTCAACAAGTGATGCACTGCTGCACAGTGGAGAATGCCCACTCCCCCGGCAAGATAACCAACCGGCTTCACATATGTGTGGAATGGTTCGGGGTGGGGTAGTTTGCTGCTCCGTCTACAGACTTCACATTGCCTTCGTTTCCCCCCAGACCTTGTTTCTTCACTGTGGACTGATTCCTCGCTGCACTGTCTCTCTTCCTAAAGGGGAGCAGTCAACTCAGCAGACAAGTCCATGCAGTCCATCCCCAAGATGTTCTGCATAGACCCCAACTCTCAAACAGTGGCATGAAGTGGGTATTATAGCTTGTTTTGATGGCAAGGTTTCCACGCTCCTTTCCTAAGGTATTGAAAAATAAGGTTTGAACCTCCCGTTGCATGTGTTTGTGAACCAATTACCACAATACAGAATAAATAACAATAAAGTATTGGTTATTTTACAAGTAGGCTTTGATGTATATTTTTATTTCATAATAAATAACTTAATATATTTTCCAAATAAATCCATCTGACAGGTTACTTGATCACATCCTCCTGATACTTGAAGGCCACTACAGAGTCTTGGATAGGGTCGAAACAGTTAATGGAAGTGTCAATTCTTGAACTTCACCGATAGATGCCACTGGATTTTACACACCTTCAAATTTATGTGATGCTCCATCCCGCTCACTCTTACATCAAACTTTTTTTGTGTCTTCTGTACCTTTTAAATTGCATTTGGTGAAAGTATGGCTGTGATATATTGGGAGTTTTAAAAGAGGCACTTGCTGATTTTAACGGCAACATTTTGCCACATTTAGCTCCAAATGTTGAATCTAAATCTAAATATTGAATTTAAATCTTTAGAAATAGACAGATTTACACTGACATCAGCCGATTTTCACCAGTAAAAGCTAGATGAAGAAAACCACTCCACAGTAAATGCGGCCCCTTTTGCACCAAGTCAGTTTCTGAGCCAGTTCTGGGCTAGCGCCTGACTTCTAGTAGCCCTGGCCCCTAAAAACACTTTTATAAGAGCAATCACTGAATTAAAAGCAAGGAGCTGTGATATTAGAGACTCAGGGCGGAGTTCTCGCAACAAACAAAAAGTTTTTTGTCCGCCATGTTTGAGAAGCATAAGTGCACCAAAAGGCATGTAACTCTACAATTTCTACCACCCTTGGTTTGTTGTTGTTCGGTATAGTTATACATTTAACGTGGATGGAAGTGGTTTTCTTCATTGAGGTTTTTGTTTGCTGCTTCCGCTGATGTCAGTGTAAATTTGTATATTTTCCAAATCATTTGAGTTAACAATTAGATTTGCAATTGACGTATAGTCATAACATTATAGATTTGATATACCACTTACTGTATATTTAGATTGAGATTTAACATTTTGAGCTTAATGTGGCAAAATGTTGATAATATGCATGTGCTACTTTTACAAACAGCAATCCCTAGTGATCAATAAAGAGAGCACATACAATTTGTGGCTAAATGTTTTGCTGAAACTTTAAAAAGTCATTAAATTATAAAATCCCGAAAGAAAAATGGGCAATGATGACCACAGTTGTCTCACAGAAAAAATAATTATTTTGGAAACAGAGAGCAAATATCCAACCATATACATCTGCCTTCGAATCTCTTTTTTATTTTAAAATGCTGGTAATATGTCCATTGAAATCCAGACAAATACACATTAACAACTGAAACAGAGTAAAAACGTACATGAATATTCAAACAACGCTACTGGAGCCCTTTCAAATCTGCCACAGAAATACACAGATTTCAGACTGATTCCTCTGCAGAGGAAGGAAAGACATTGACCAATTTGTAGCCACTGCAGACATCTAACACTTATCTTAGCACTTTGAGATTTGATCCAAATGTTAAGTGCGTTATAAATTAAATGTATTAATACTATTATTATTATTAAACACTTTGACAATGATTCCGCTAGAGAAACTTTACAAAATTATAATAGATGGCGAGTGCATTCCTCAAGGTTGTAAAATCTGTATTCACAAGGGGCAGCACCGACATTCTTATATGACAGGTCACAAACAACAAATAAATCCATATCTATATAATCTATATATTTTAACCTGCTTAAACTAGTGGATGAGTCAGAATCACCCCATGAGGACAGGCACAGGAAGTTGTCAATCACAAGAAAAGTTTGTCACGTTTACTTTTCATTGTCTTTTCATCATTGACTCCTTGCACTTGTTTTGCCAACTGGGATCCTTGACTGAGGATCCCAGCCCTGCTCAGAAACTCTCTGTGCATACGTTAAAACTTACTGAGTTCTGTCACGTTGAAGTTGGACAGGGAGAGGAATTGACACACAGCTGTCAAACTTAAAGTATAGTTCTCCCAATGATGGACGACCAGTCATTATCTAAACACTTCCTTGCGAACGGAGAGTTAGGAGAAGTTTCTGTGTCCACAATACGTTTCTGGAGTTTCGCAGCAAAACAGCATTGACCCATATTCCTAAGCAAATGAAAGAGATGAGGAACTGTTCTGAAATGTAAGAAAGACTGGAGAGCGCACAGAAAACAGAAAAATCTGCCAAAGCAGCCTTTTCAATGTAGCAAAAAGCAATTTTCCCATGACAGTTTGACTCCTTGACACTGAATAACCCTTTAATAACATTATTAGTTTTATAGTTATTCAAGAAAAACGAAATTTCACTTAGATTAGTTTTCCGCAGGACCTAGCTCCATAATTGCATTATTTCCTACATGACCAACAACCCCACGCAGTTGTTTTCTCAGTTGTCAAGTAGTTTGAGTAAATTAGAAAAATAATTCCAAAAAGACTTTTCTTGGGATCTTCCAAAAAGTAATTTGGAAGTTAATATTCATTATGACCCTTAATCAACTCCAAAACCAATTGCTTCTTTATTAATCCATGGCCAACACCTAATGTTTATGAAGACATCAAGACGTGATGATGAAGCGTGCAAAAATGTCAGAGAAAGCACTGGAGGGAAGCTAGCTCATGGCCAAGATAATAGCTAAGGCTAAGAGAAGAGAACAAAGTCATATAATGTGTTTGTAAACAAATTGCAAACCCCACTAGCCACAAAATAAATTGAAAAGGTTTTTCTGTTGGACATTAAAAATCGAAGGTGATAGCTGCCAACACGGATGAAAGAAGTTTGGAAAAATAATTGGATGAAGAGTGACATGAAATCACTAACAATTACAGATTGTAGAAGAGTGCTTAGGACAAGAGGCTCCATGCCGCCTCTCATCCATCTCTGCCAGAACAAGGTGAATGTGGACATCAGGTTTCCCACTGATATTAAGTAAGTTACATTTACGCCCCACTCTTACAAACCAGTCGGTGTGAGTGTGTGCGTGTGTGTGTGTGTGTGTGCCTTCAGAGAGAGAGCCTATACAGCGTTCCCTCTTCATTCCCATGCTTTCATACTGGGCTAACTAAAGTTTTTTTGGATAGCTGAAAATTATCGGAATATGGAACATTTTCTGAAATAATTTTTTAAGTGTAATGTAGAGGTATGTCAGTTTGTGAGGCTTGTATCCCCATGGTTGATTATAGAATTATTCAAATACAATAGTTGAAAAAACATTATGCCACAACTTTTACTAATGCCTTTTAGCAGAAGAATGTTTCGTTTTAAATGTCTCGTAAAGGGATTTTTATTGTTATATTTTAAACATAGATTTCATTTTGAAAATATGGAAACTTATGGTTAGTTATTGAACAACATTTCAGACAAAAATTACAAATGTATTGGGAAATAGAGGTAAAAGTTGACATGTCACTCCTGCTGAATCCCTTAAAAGTACCAGTTCTAGGATGGTATAAAGTATAAATTAAATGATAAAGGGTTAATATTTGCCTTTAGAGGTGCAGAAATGGTCTTTTAGGGTGCAGAAAAAAAGGTACAAAAAAATGTACTAGTATTCACAGGTTCCGTGTTTGCTATCCACTGGGGGTACTGCTGAAGCAACAAAGTATTCATACCATTTGGACCTAGAAACGCCATCCCATCTTACCATAAACATGACAGTGAGTTGATAATGAAAGAATTTTCAAACTTTTCCTTTAATGGACGGTGCTTTGGCAGAGAAGTTGCCAGAGTAGGCACTTGGACACCATCGAATCCTGACCAGCAAAGTTAACCATCAATAATTAAAAATGTTCTAGGTTGAACAAGACAAACGTCGTTGTGCTGCACTCAAATCAATACTGGCAATTGACAGCAATTGAATGCAGCAATTTGCTGTTTGCTGTTAAGTTTAACAGTTACCATATTCTGTGGGTTTTTCTAAAGGTTGACATTGAATAGTGCATTCATACATATAGAAGAGCATCAGCATACAAGCAGTTGTAGCTGTACACATAAAACATTCTTGGTATGGGATGCTGCAATGCTTGATTAGATGATTTTTTTTTAAATCGAATAATCAAAGCTGTATGTTTATGCCAACTTTACCTTATTTAATACATTTTGTAAAAATGTAGCGGCTTCACCATAATTTCCTGGGTTAGGATTGTGTAAGGGATGTTATGCAAGCTAAATAATTATTTTAAGTTTTTTTTCCAAAAAGTAGAAATAATGCCCTTTGCCTTGACAGCGTGACATGAGGAGCATAAATCAGTCAATACAAAGTAACTGTGAGATGAAGTCGTCCTCCTCATTCTCTGTCCAAACTCAATCACACAGTGGATGGACACCAGAATGGGAACATTTATATCCCCAGCCTGGATCCTGCGTCTGTGCGAGTTGAATGTGAGTTATTATTTTGTACTATCTAGGTTGCCCTATCCGGTTTTTGGAGCCAGATTTATTCATATTTAATAAAAATCTAAACAAATGTTTTGGAATATTACAAAAGATGTCATCCGCAAGACTGGGAAAACAAACCCATGACATTAACCATTTCAAATAATGTGCTCAAAAGTCATTTTATAGACACACACGCCACATCCCAGGACGGGAGCTCTGCTAGAGAACAGTGCTGATGGTGTCGAAGTCCTTGCTGATCTGAGAGCTGCTGGGCAGTGACTTGAGGTACTCCAGATGCCTCCTGGCATCCTCCTGATTATGCCTAACGTAGTAAATGACATACGCAATCACCATAGTGAACCATCCGAACATGGTGACAAACATGGCTACGTCGGTGGTCTTGTGGTGAAAGTTGCAGAAATTGATCCCTGAGTCAAGGACCTGGATGACTGATTTGCCTGCATATGCTTCCTGCACCGCCGTGTAGCAGATCACCTCATTCACGGTCTCAGGGTCCAGCTGCAGCTCCCTCAGGACTTCCTGCAGTGTACACTCACAGTGCCACGGGTTGTTCGACAGGCTAATTTTTGCTCGTAGGTGGGCAAACGCCTCTTTGGGGACACTTTGGATGCGATTGTTTGAGAGATCCAGGACACGGAGAGTGTCTGAGACACCTTGAAAAGCTCCCACGTCCACAGTTTCAATGTCATTGTTAGACAGATCCAGTTCCTGAAGGTAGTGCAGTTCTTTGAAGGCATAATTGGGGATGTGGGTGATGTGGTTGGATGCCAAAAGTAGTACAACAGTATCTCTTGGAAGGTCTGGTGGGATCCTCTCCAGGTTGTGAGCCATACATTGGACGACGGTCATGCCGCTCTTCTCTATGCAGTGACAACTCATGGGACAAGCCATCACTGGTGTATTTGCAAGGAATAATCCAAAGAGCAAGCCCCATATCAAGGCAAGATTATCAAAGATAGGGGATCTCCTGGGCATATCAGGCCCTGCTACGTCCTGCATATTCAGCAGCACTATCCCACCAGCCCTGTCAGGTAAAAGCAACCATAGTTTCATCTGTTTCTTGGCATTAAATTGTTATGATTGCTGCTCAAAATGAAATATTTAATCACCAAAAATTCAGGTCTTATCTTGGGAGAATCTTTTCAAATTGTTTTCGAATGAGATCATCCAAAAATTAAGCAGTTCACAGAGCATATTCCAGCAGAGAGGGTTTATTGTGAGGACGCTTCAGAGATTTAGAGGCCGGACCATGTTGAGCACTGAGAGAAAAAAAAAAGAGCAGTGTTATTCTTGAGCAGAGAAACATTTTTTTAAATGTCTCATTGCAGCAGGAGATGAGATTAAGTTGCTGTTAGTGTATGTATGAGGAATCCGACTCATCCAGCTTGCTGAGATAAGTCATCCTCTGCTTCCACACACAGTTTGCTTTGGTTTTCCAAAACTGACTCGGGTAGATGCTATCTCCACTTGGTTTGCATGGACTGTAATATTCTGATTAGAATCAGCTTAAAAGCCCAATAAGAGTGAAATGTAAACTATAAGTGTATAGTATGATTAATACAGTATCAACTTGAGTCTATTCATATGCACCAGATTTGGGCTAAATCAGACCAACAGTTGGGGAATTATGGCCCCAAAACATTTGGAGGTAAAGCTCTCCCTAATGTCAGAAATATACAACTGACCTTTTCTCAAATCAATCCAGTTTTTCCTGACACAATGGTCTATGATGGTATAAAATTTGAAAATGATCCGCTAAATAATTTTGGATTATCCAATTAACAATAAAGATCTTAGGCGGACGCAATGACAATTTAATTCAACCCCCTCCCCTCCTTACAGGAGTACAGACCAGCGTGACCAAGTGTGTCACAGTCAGGACCAGAAACTTTATTCCAATTCAATTATGACTTTATTCTCATGAGATGAATATCTTTTTTATCATATAAAAAAGTTATTCTTATAAAATGACAACTTTTTTCTTGAAAAACAAAGATTTGTTTCTCGTGAAAAGAAACACTTTCGTTTCGTAAAATGACAATTTTATTTTGATAAAATTATGACTTAGTTTTATTAAAATTACAACTTTTTTTCGCTTAAAATCACAACTTTATTCTCGTAGTATTGGATTTTTTATTTGTGTGGCCCGAATAGTACCTATTGAAAACAATGATAATAATGATACACATATTTTCTTACCATTATCATACTATGAAGTTCTGATAACTTTGCAACCCTAGATGCTATTAGATCTCACCTCGTTACACAGCTGACCTGAATTCTTCAATTGGGGTGACTTCGTTAAACGAAAACTTTGCATGTAACCCCAGGTACTGATCACAAAAGTGTAATGTAATTACTAAGAAAAATCCATTTCATTTCAGCAAAGCGCATAAACCAGCAGACAAACCCATACACGATTCATCCAACATTCCCTCATTCAATTAAGAAGAGGCCATTTCATTCTACATCATCCTCCACAAAATGAAATCTGTAAGTCCGTGTAGTGAATAACAACATTATAATTACATTTCCCCATAGCTGGACAAATAGAAGAGAATCTCACAAATGACTCCACCTGTTCTACCAGAAGATCATCACTGTAGGACTCTGCACCCTCTGGTGGGCTAAACTGATCACTCGTCCAACCCTGCATTGTGTCCAAGGTCATCCCACCCATCCAGCCCCATGTGTCCTCCTCTCTCTCTTTTTCCCTTTGTCTCTGGCAGAGGGCTTCTCACCCAGAGGCCACGGGCATTATGCATGAGTCTTAAATAATGCGCACAGGTTGTGATCAGTCTGGGCTCAGCAGGAAGTGTGGATGAGAGGTAGCAGCGGCACCCAGGGCACCTGCATCACCCTGCGGTTCTGTCATGAAAGCACCTTATTAGACTGCAGCTATCGTTCTAAAGAGCTATAATTTCATAGTTCAGAATTAAATTAGTTGGCTGGCGGGCACAATTTAAGGATTTAAAGATGCGTATATCTTAAATGAGAATAAATTGGGATAAGTTGTTTGGACAGAATTTTTATTTAATCTGCCTAATGATGTTTTAGTGCAGAGGAAACAGCCTACTTTAATTTAAACAAAGCCCTATAATATTTAATGACAGTAATATGTTGTCGAATTATCACAAAAATGAATGAATATGTTAAACATTCAACTGCTTTGTCTCACTACGAATATTTTCCTATTAACATTTTTGATATTTTATAGTTTTGGCTGTGATAATGCTATTTTTGGTATTAATTTCAACCTCAGACCTCAAGGGTTAAAATCCTGAATACTATCATTAATACAATATGATCATATTGATACATATGATCAAGAAAAAGGTTAATCAAAAGAACTAGATTAGCAAAATGATAAATAATATGAACATATAATAATTTATGGCAGTTTCAGAAAGGTTTTTACGTCAACTAAGAGTATGTGAGTACAGCCTGACAATAGGAACTTTAATAGTAAAAGAAGAGGTTCTTACCTGTACGGAGTTTCATCTGTGAGTCCATTCATGGTATTTTAGTGCAGCCTCTGTAGAAAGCATGAGACCAGAGCTCAGATGTGGTGGATAGTGCAGCGGTTCCGAGTTCAAATCACACATTTACCATCGTTAAAAGAAGGCTGAACCTCCCTGAAAATAACTATTGGACTAAGAAAAGTAACCAACAGTCAGTTACTTCAGCTGATCCACAGTCTGGTGTGAAAAGAAAGACGTTTTTGAAACATATTCAAACGTGGCTCTGTGCGCAAGACACATCAAATCACACACTTGTTGAAAATGATTGTGATAGTGATGGTGGTGAAAGTGGTGGTAGTGACGCTCCACAAAGGTCCGATCCTTTGCGCGCATCTCCATCAGCCACACGCATCTCCGTCCGAGCCGTGCGCCCCTGACAAGAGGAGTCCCGGTTGCGCGCGGATTGGTGCGCTGCTCCTGGTTCAGCCACCTGTCGGTGACTCCCTCAGTCTGTCTGTCCTCTCTGCACCTCCCCTCTGCTCAGAACCCTTCTCTCTCCTCCTCTGACACAATCAACCGAACAGAAACAGGAGAGAACCGAATCGGAAAAATGTTCCTGGATGCAAATGTCATTAAAAGTCCTCCTTAATCTCGTTGTCCTACAATTTTGTTTTTTGTTTGTTTGTTTGTTTTATAATCATACCCTAGTCCTATGTCATTCATCCACTGACATTTACATACCATCATAAACGTTGTTGTACCTACAATATATCTATTCTTTTCTCTCTTTAGTATTATTAATGCACATTTTTTGTTATGATCAGTTGCCTTGTGCAAATAATAGTATTATTCCATCTGAATTACAGATATTGCTTGGATTTGTTTAGATTTATATGAAAATATGGTACAAATTTCTTAATAAATCTCAATAAAGTAAAATATACAGTTTATGTCTAAATCTACTGTCATTTACAGAAATTTTTGTAACCTTGGTTTGGCAGGCGTGAGACGTTAGGCGATCTTTGGTGGATTCTGATTTCTATGGCCACTCTGGAAACCTGGCCCGAAAACTTTCAGAGATATAGTTGCCGTTAGTGGCAGAAACAAACTTTCCCAAAATCAATCCAGTTCTTCCTTGCACTACGTTCTGATTGGATATAAAATTGAAAACAATGCAGGAAATTGTTTTTGGGTGGACATGGATGCAGCACCAGCATTCACCATTCCATAAAATATTGACTTTTCTAGGATAAAAAACATGGAATATATTTATCTATAAAAATCAAACAACATACATATGTGCAACTTTACAGTAATTTTATTTTATTTTAAAGAATCTACTAGTAGGTCTAATCTGACTCCTAAGAAGTGTGAATTTTGTTGATATACAGCTACCAAAAAGTATCCTGTAATGGTTCTCTAGCTGCCAATACTTTACTGTAAAATTACACAGATTTATTTTTTACAGTGTATTTCTCTGTGAAACCAAATGTTGATGCAGTTTAGGAGTTTTCAGGATTTATTTTCTGAAATAAAAGTCCTCTTTACATCTTTACATAACAAATTAAGAAAGCATTTTATGTCTAAAGGCAGAAAAAGAAAACTTATTTGACACAAACAAATCATTTTAATAAAATGTTCTATTTTCTACACATAATTTAGTGAAAAAAAATCTTAATTAAAGAGGGATTAGGGAATCAATGCTCATGTAAAACCCCTCAACACACAGTCCATCTCTCGTTGAACTGTGAAGTGGATTATTGATTATTTTAATCCACCCAAGCTTTGCATCCAAAGAGCTGAAATGTATGAGATTTTAGGACAAAGGGAGAGATTTGCTGAGATTTTAGCAGAGGATCAAGATGTCTGATTTCAAATGTGCATTGTTATCATTTTTCTTTGGCTGAATTCGCTAGTATGTGCGTTTGGAAGATTATAATGTTAAAATGTTGTTGTTACTGTCCTTATATCAGTGGTGTCCCACATTTTTAAAATAGGTCAAGATTTGAAAACCCTCTAGAGTGTAGCCATATGGACGGAGTCTTTTGTCCAAACTATAAACGTATTTAAGTACATTCTCAAAGACATTACAGATATATGGATGCAATGGAGCAGTACTAACTGCAATCAATGGAGGCAGTGTAGCCATACCACAACAAATGTCACTGGATGCAGAGGAGAAAAAGGGAAGTGAAATAGAGAAAAATACCCTAACACACCAAGTACATGCACTGTTAAAAAAACAGAAATCTGTATTGTTTTAGGATGCTATAATGTAGTGAGATACAGAGACCATGTACAGGGCACAACGGTAAATTAGAATGAAAATTCGGATTTCTTTTCTTTTTAACCATTAAATTAACAACATTTCACAAATATATCTAATAACTTTGATATCTTGTTTATGTACAAATTATTGTGTATGCTTTCGGAAACTTTTTTTTCCTATCAATTTTCATACATACCCATGAAATCTGTAATTTATATGGAATAATACAGTCACTTTTACAGTAATAATTTGCTTGTGGCATTATGGTATACTGCCATAATTTTAGGATTGGTTTGAACTTCCTATAAGAAAGTGAGTTTTACAAACAATCTGACTGTTGTAAAGGATGTTATTTACAGTTTGACGATTTGAGATAATTGACTGTATCGACTAGTTTAAAATACTGCATTGAATTTCAGGGTCTTTTACTGCTGCCATTTAAGGTTTTTAACAGTTTGGTTTCTTTCACTTCTGCCACTTTTCACTTCCAACATACTTTACAACAACCTCATCTAACACTTTGTGGTTATGGGAACTTTTGAGTGTCCACTTCCATCGTGTGCATGCACAGATGTCAATATAACAAACGAATGGATGTAGATCTGCTACTATCACCACCACCTGCACCCATGGCTCCTCCACCTTTCCACCTGGTACTGTGTTCGAGGCTTCTGTGCTAGACTGCTCGTCACTGCCTGGCCCTCGCGGCTCCCGTCGCTGGGCAAGGTTTTGGCTAAATGCGCAATTAGCCTCCACTGCAAACATGTTAACAAAGTTCCTTTTTTAAATAACCGTTCAAATCCATGAAGTTCAAAATAGTATATCACCGTAGTTGATTGGCTGATCTGCCCTAAATCAAGAAAGGAGAATCAGGATTTAAATTTTGCTCTCATAATTTACAGAAATCACACAATTTTACAGTGAAACTAAAGACATATAAAGTTGTATATTTATAAATATACTTACTATCAACAAACAAGATGTTATAAGCAGATTGTTCATATATGTGCATTAAGAAGGACAAAAAGCTGTCAAGAAAAACAAAATACTGTAGGTCCAAAATTAAGAAAATATTTTCAAATATAAAACATACAAAAAAATGTCTAGGTATAATTAAGTAATTTATCCTTTCTTTATGTAATGTACTGTTTGTAATGTAAAACTACAACATAACTCAAAGGTACATTTCTTCTTTCAAGTGGTAGTAAGCGGTTGCTTGCATTTTAAAGCAAATTACTGTAAACTGATTTATAGCATATGTGTTTTTATAGTTATTTAATGTATACGATCAACAGCTCTCAACTGCAAAATTCATGGCTACCAAAACAGCATGCATGCATTAATAATAATGTTTTTACAGTGTATTTCTCTCACGTTCCTTTGATATGTAATGTGGTTAGTGTTTAGGGCAAGTTAATAAGAACTGTGCATCATCAATCTTCTAGATAACCTTGAGAAGGGCAAAAAAAACAAACAAAAAAACCTTCCACCATGTGCTCAGAGAAGTGAGTGTAAGGTTTTAGCAGCCCTACTTCAATTCCAGCCCAACTCCCTTGCTTGAGTCAAATTTAGGTCAGCTGGTCCCGCTGTTGCAGGTGTCATTTATGCCACTGGCTCTTGTCAGGTTTGGAAAGACGTGGGGACGAATGTGGCTTGAGGCCAGACGTCCCCCCTTCCAGGGGCCACCGAGTTCTCCCCTCCTTGGACGGAGAAGGTGCAGGAGGGCAGGCAGAACTGTGAACGTTACCACAATGCGGAACAATATTATTCATTCATGATTTGACCTGTATTTTTTGAAAGAGGACATTATTTTGACACGAGAATTGCGAATCCTAATGCATGTTACTGGACTAACTCATGTTAAATGGTTTAATGCATGTTAAATAGATTAATGCTTTTTAATGGATTAAATGCATGTTACTAACTTGTCCTCTTCCCTGGAGTCTTTGTGCTTTCTCGGCCTGTAAGGTCACATGGTTGGTGACTGGTTCTGCTGCTGATGCTCGTGATGATGATTATTGTTGTTATCATTATCATTATTATTATTATAATATCTGCATTATACAAGACATTCCCCTGATTGAAAATTTAAAATAAAATTTAAAGTAATGTCAAAAAAAGTGATTTTTCGAAAAAGTCAGTGAGAAAAAGATAGATCTCCATGATTCGAGTCATATGCACCAAATTTGCATTAAATCGGCACAACAATTTAGAATCTATGGCCCAAAATAATTGGCTGCTCCTCCTTGTAGTGGAAATATGCAACTGACCATTCCAAAACTCAAAACAGATGATGCATGAAATAATTTTTTGGACAGGAATAATCTTTGGCCGGCGCTACAATGACGATTCCATAATATTATCCCGGAAAAGGAAGGGATATTATTATGGGGGAAATAAAATAGACCAAATGAACCCCATAAAATATTGGAAAAAGATCCCCTTAATGTTTAAAATATTAACTATTAGAATATATAATGATATATGCAAGATAGATCTCCTGGAGTTGACTCATATGCACCAAATTTGGACTAAATAGAACCGACAGTCAGGAAGTTATGTCAAAATAACAGCATTTTTGGAAAAGAGCTCCCTCTTGTGAAGAAAATCTAAACTACTCTTGTAAAATTTGAAGGATAGGTCTTTTTGATTTGATTCATGTGCAACATTCATTCAGTCATTCATTCATTCATTCACTGCTTATCCTGTTCAGGGTCACAAGGGGCTGGAGCCTATCCCAGCTAACATCGGTCAAGAGGCAGGGTACACCCTTGACAAGTCGCCAGTTGATTGCAGGGCAGACACACATAGAGACACACAAGCACACACTTATGGGCAATGTCTTTTTTTTGTGTGTGTTTTTATCACATATACACACATATATATATATATTTTTGTGTACCTATATTTCATGTTTTTGGACTGTGGGAGGAAGCCGGAGTTCCCGGAGAGAACCCAAGCAGACACAGGGAGAACAAGCAAACCCCGCACAGAAAGGCTGGCAGATGTGGATTTGAACCCGATACATTCTTGCCCATATGCAACATATTTGCATTAAATTGGACATATATTTTTTGTGAAATTATGGCTGAAAAACTTTTGTATATATAGCTCAGCCTAATGGCGGAAATATGTATCGGACCTTTCCCACAATCCCTTTAGTTCTTCTTCATAGTAAGGTCTCTGTAAGTATAAAATCTGAAAATGACCCATGAGACAGTGTTGAAGTTATGACTGGAAAACTGTTTTTTTTTTGTTTAAAAAATAAATAAAAACTCCCCCAGTGAGTAAGATATGAACTACTAAAGTAAAATATAATATTTAAAAGATAGCCCTGACTTTTTCAGGTTTTAATAAGGTGGACAACAAGCTACAACGTTAATTTCATCAGAAGTTGTCTTCAGAGGAGGACCAATAACACTGGTCTCTTCACCAGTCAGCCATAACAGTACAACTACCTCCCTAATATTGTGAAGTTCTTTATCTAGTTGCCAAAAGAGATAAGTGATGCAGTTTGTGTTTTGAAAACTTACTATCAGAACCAGCATTTTCAGCCAATTAATGGAAACTACAGGAATTGAGTTGCCAAAAATCATCAAATTAAAAAGAAACATTAAAACATATAAAGAAAATGAAACAACACAATGGAGTTAAACTTATTTTTTATGCTTCATATATCTCCTAAACACAGTAACGACTTAAAATGCAAAATCCTTCTCCAGACTACTGTCTGAGCTTGGCAGCCTCCATATGGAATCGCTCCATGGGGTTAAAAACTAATTTTTCTAAACACACATAAACTTTTTTTTCCTTTTACTTTCAATTGAAATTATATACAAAACAATAGCTATGAATGCTAAATTCAATAATTCAAAGAGATACACCTAAAAACCTCCATAAATTAAAAGTCTCATGTGTTGGTCAGGATAGTCAAACTGGGTTAGATAATGTCTGCCCTTTGGTTAAATTATTCAAAAACAGGGAGTCCAGGATCTCCACGATAGTCCTTTCAGGACAGACCATCAATTGTTTTCAACTCTCTTTTAAAAAATTCAGATGTGAATAGACCCTAAGAAACCAACTAAAAACTAGGACACCAAGGTTACCGAAACAGTACACATCAACTGTCATTGCGTTCTTCACTGATTGTTCCCTTATAAATAAGAAAGATTTTGGGTCAGGTTTCAGCGGCTTCACTATTTACTGTTCCCATCAAGGAAGTTCCCTTAGTTTAACAGACAGGTGAAGAAAAACAATTTCAATGGCTCCATAAAACACTGTTAGCCGGCCTCAACACAACAATCTAAAATCAGGCTGTGCCAGATGTGTTGCAGAAGCATGCAACACATTTTGTTGACTTCTTTTTTGTCAACATTTTGTTGTGGAAGTCATTTTATTGCATTGAGCGTGAGAAGAGCTGAGATAAGAGTTTGTTCATTTGTAAATGCACTTATCTGCTCTGTACAGCAAAGGTGAGCGCTGATTGTCATGCAGTGTGCAAAATGAATTTCACTGCATGTAAAATTAAATTCCCTAGATAATTTTTTTGCCTTACAGGCAGTTTATAAGCAGGAAATGAAGACTATTTTAATTCAGGCACATAAAAAAATAATAAAGTTTTGAAAATAAACACTGGCAGTCATTGCCCATATAGAGTTTTACAAAAAAAATAGTGGAACCCTTCCTGACCTCTTTGTAATCTCATACAAATGTCAAAAAATCTACATAAAAAGGGGAAATGTGAGAAAACATACTAACTCAGATATGAAGGGATACTTGGGTCATATTTCCAGCATTGGGAGCAACTATGAAGGAAAAGATCCAGTGGAAACACATGGCACCAGAAATCTTATACTTGGTCAAAGATTATTTTTATCTGTATTGGCACCCCACCAAACACACTCGTAGATATCAACACCATAGATATGTGATACTTAGATCATAATTCATTGAATATTACCAAGGAAATCATGGAAAATTTTTTGAATGTTATGAATAAGCAGAAGAAATACTTTTTTTGATCACATAGAGCCAAAACAGTACAACATAGTGAAATTATTTCTCTGCATTTGACCCATCCCTGGGGGAGCATTGGACAGCCCTTTTGAAGCGCCCAGGAAGCTAGGGTTTCTGCTCCTTGCTCAAGGACCCTATGAAAAACAGACCCTGCTGGGATTTGAGCTGACCACCTTCTGATCTTCTGATTGGGAGATGGCTACTCTACCAACTGAGCTACAGCCAACCCAAAGAGAAAAGTCATTAATGAAAAACCCCCATTATCCTTCACTCTTCCTGGAACCACTCATTCAACTGATGTCTGTCCAACAAAAGACAGACTATTGAAATTATTTTTGAAGAAATTGATTCGACAACTTTTACATTATTCACATTGTTACATAACGTTACGAAATACCTGTATATTTTAATCCAGATTTGATTCAATCTTTAATGGATTTTAGGCTTTAATGCTCGACTTGCTATTGCCCAATCCTGCAAACATACAAAACAAACTAAACTAAAACAATCAATCACACATCTGTTCAGCTTGACATGGAGGCACATTCGTGGTTATATCCCACATGCCGGAGTTTCACGGAAACTGGTTGGGAAGTTTTTGTTCGATCTGAGAAAAATAAGTTTCTTAACGATGTTATAGAACATGCACCATCCTTCTACAGATTTTGCGTAGATATAAGTGTTTGCAAGCATAATATTTACTTCTTGCTCACTTACTATAATCAAAGGGTGTACCCCAGGGATTGGTCCAGGGACTGCTCATATTCATGGTATATATCAACTGTCTTCATGAAAGTGTTCCCCAGAAAATTGTTTACTTCTATGCTGATGACATTGTGACATTGATTATTGAACCGGGCTCTCAATTAGTTATTGCTTTTAATCTTGTACAACGTTACTTGTTGTAAAGTTGGAACGGTAATTAACCGAAGCAAGGCTAGAAATTATCCTCTCAGAGTCCAGAGATACATCAATAAGGCAAGTTGGACTATTTCACCAGGACGTGAATTGATACCAAATTAAGCCGTTCACTAAGCAAAAGCAACACTCCAGCACGTTGACATTGTTGACCACGTTCAATAGGGAAGAGGAGGATTTGGTCTATGCCAGGGTAGACCCAAGTGTACCAAGGCAACACCTTTAGAACGGAGAAAGTTGGTGGTTCCAGAAGTCCAACTACAGGAGATGTACTAACAAGATGTGCTAGAGTGGTCTTAAAGGCCCGACAGGGACTGTGGCTGAAATGGAAAAGCATAGAAAAAAGGAACACTCAGCTGAAAGCACTTGTGTGAGATGGATGCAGGCAGAATCAGTTTCCTGTTATGAACAAAATGTGGCACCTTTCCTTCACACACAATTTTTCAGCAGTGGCTCAGGGGGAATTCATTATGCCACCAATGCTCATCACCAGTATACCTGAGATACAGTCTCACCAGTTTCAAGTCAGTCTCTCACAAGGCTGGTACACATGGAGGCACATTCACCTGCTGAAATGCCTTGTAGCAGCAACTGAAATGACGGCTGAAGAACATCTGAACATGCCATCTCCCTAGAACAATAAAACCGGCCTAGAAAATACCATTTGTCCCAGAAGGAGTGAAGGAGTAAGTGTCCCTCATTGAAAAGCACTGGACATCTGGAAGGAGCCCGGTCCGGGACTGGAAAATGCTGGCTGACGTAGGCCAGCAACTTACAGTATAGTCGGAAATGTTCACCTCCACACTAAGACCAGACCTGGTACCCTGGCCAAAACCGTGAGAACTGTCAATTTCTTTGAGCGTACAGTACCCTTTTATTTTCTATCTCTCAAAATTATTTATTGTAGTCTTTAGTCATTGGTTGTTTTTGTATCATTGTCTGTTTTTTTGTCTTTTAATTTGCACCAATAAGAAGTATGAGTCCTAAATAGGGTGTACCATTATTTGTACAATGAAACAAATAATGTCATTGTGAATGTGAATGTTTTGTCTGTTTCTCTGTGTAATGAATGAATATAATTACATGTACATATTTGGAGAGTGTGTGTGTTTGCCAGTTCTCCGTCCGGGTGGAAACATTTTGCCTCTCCAGCTGGACTATACTCTGTACAGCGTCTTTGAGTTTTGTGTAAAACACTATATAAGTTTAAGGTATTATTATTATCATTATTATCATTTGATTCCTTGTTTTTTTAAGTGGAAAGAAGCTGCTTAGTGGGATGTGTCCATAAGATGCCATCATCCCCCATTTGTCCTTGACCCTGTGAACCATATATTTATATTCTGAACAGTTTAGGACAAACTTGACTACGCCCAGTCTATAATTGCCCATGGAACAAATAATACCATCTCCAAACACAGAACACATTAATCTCACTCTGCAAGAGCTGTGGAATGTGCTGCTGATACATGACCAGTGGGTTGCGACATTGAAGACAAAGTACCAGTATGCAAAAACCACAGGTCCAGTTGTCACCCTGATGGCTTTTGCCCTCATTTTCCTGTTCAGCTAGCACTTAATGGATCTACAAATGTGTTAAAAGAGACAAATTACCCGTATCCACAGCCTACGGTCAATTCACCTTCTTACTTATCCAAGTGTATCACTTCGGACTCCTTTGACAAAGCAAATTCATCTCCTTTGAAGGGGTCAAGAAGATACTGATGAGTGGAGGCTTAAGTTTGAGATGATTCATCGCAATTATGTACTTACTACAGCAACATCCGAGGGAGTAGAGCATCATGCTTGGATGGTTTGGGTGTGACTGATTAGCTTCTGTGATTCATCCAAGGCTGTTTGTGTGTTGCCGGATGACACACACACAGCTAGTAGAACAAACAATGCATCAATGCATGGAAAAACATGGATTTATTACCAGACATTGTGATATGTCATTACTCTTCATTATTCATTTTTAAAGACTTGAATATGTTCATAGATTACACATCCACACATGCCCTTCTTGTACAATGTAAGTTGTTGTGTAACTAAAGTGCTGTGACATTCAATGTATATACAAGAAAAAGATTGTTTATGAACTAGATCTAAGATTTTATATGAAACAAACGTAATGCAAATTTTTGTGTCGTCGTGCGACTGTCACCTGGTATCATCTGCATCACTTTCATAAGTTAGACGAACCTGCTAATATACTTTGATAACATGCACAACTTTTTAATTTTTATTCTGTCATCAACCATGACTAAAATAAACATAATTGCTGCTTTGTATTTATATCCCAGAAGAGCTGAGGATATTGTGGAATCGTCATCATCCTCATCCGCAGATCCTTCATGTTAACAACATAACACAAAAGCTATGTCATGGATCATTTTAAAATGTTGTACCCGTATAGACTGTATTGTGACGAAGAGCTGGATTGATTTTCGTAAAAGTCGGTAATACATTGCCAAGACTGGGGGGAGCGTTTTATATGGAAAAAAAAGTTTTTCGGACATAACTTAATGCCGGTTGCTGCGATTTAAATTCAGTACATACAAATTGCCTGAAGGAGAACTTTCTTGTATATGTCATATTTTACTCTAATAGTTCATATCTTACTTGCTAGGGGAAGGTTTTTTTGAAGGAAAACACAGTTTTTTGGACATAACTTTGTATTTAAGTTTTTGCAGTTCAGTCAGGGGAATTGCTTGTCCAACGCAGAGTATTGGGGGCTTTTTGGAGGTTTTTATCCATGCTGTAGGGACGACAGCATAGACACTTTTCAGATGTAACTGTTGTAGAGTCACAGTTACATCTGAAAAGTTTCCTCCAAATTCACACCAACGTCTCACTGCCATCTGATTTTATGAAGATTGAAAATTCTCAGTGCTGATGGGACTTTGCCAAACATCATCACATGACTTGTTTACTTGAGTTGAAAGTTGTCCCCCCTGTCACCTTGGTGACAGGGGGGACAACTTTCAACATAGCAGAACGAGAACATAGCAGGACAAAATTGAATGGTAGTATGTAGGATGACTCTGGTGGTACAAAAGAGTGAAAGAGCGAAGGCAGAGCAGAAGATCAAATGGTAGATGTTAAGGAAGGAAGGCTGCTGTGGGAACTTCAGGGAGGGGTTGGGACAGGCTCTGGGTGGTAGGGAAAAATTGCCAGAAGACTGAGTAACCACAGCAATTGTAATAAGGGACATTTAGGAAGTTGCGTGGTGTCTCATCTGGACAGAGGAAAGAAAATAAGGAGAATTGGTGGTGGAATTAGGAGATTCAAGAAAGTATACGCAGGAAAAAGTTAGCAAACAAGAAGCCTATGATGAGTTGTACGAGGACAAGGACAAAAGGCATTGTAGCAGTTAGCGAGGCAGAGAGATCAGATGGGAAGGATGTGGAGCAGGTCAGGGTGATTATGGATAGAGATGGAAATATGCTTACAATTGAAGACAGTTTGAGGGCAAGATAGGAAGAACACTTTGGGGGACTAATGAATTGCGAAAATCGGAGTGCGAGAAAGGTGGAAGGTGGGGACCTGTAAATCAAGTCTCAACAATCAGTTACGTTGAAGTGAGAGCAACTTTGAAAAGACTTAAGAATGGAAAGGCGGTCGGTCCAGATGACATGCCATTTGAGGTATTTAGGTGTTTAATAATAATAATAATAATACATTTAATTTATAATGCACTTTACATTTGGATCAAATCTCAAAGTGCTGGGGAGAAAAGGGATTGGAGTATTTAACTAGATTGTTAACCACTGTCTGGGACAGTGAGAGGATATCTGAGGATTGGAGGAAAATTGTAGTGGTGATGATTTCTATAAACAAGGATGATGTGCAGAGCTATAACAACTACAGGGGTATGAAGCAGATGAGCCACACAATGAAGATAGAGTAAGAGGAAAGAGTAATGGAAGCTATGTTAAGAATGCGGTGACAATTCGTGAGCAGCAGTATGGTTTCATGCCATGAAAGGGTACTACAGATGCGATGTTTGCTTTGAGAACGCTGATAGAGTATCACAGAGAAGATCAAGGAGTTACATTATGTCTTGTGTACTTAGAGAAAGAGTACGAAAGAGTGCCGAGGGAGTAATTGTGGTAGTGCGTGAGGAAGTCTGGAATGACAGAGAAGTAGGTTAGAGTTCTGCAGAATATGTATGAGAGCATGATAGTGGTGAGGTGTGCAGCCGCTGTCACGGATGGTTCTAAAGTGGAAGTGGGACTGCATCAAGGATCGGTTCTACGCCCCTTCTGGTTTGCTATGGTGATGGACAGGCTGACAGATGAAGTCAGAGAGGAGTCTCCATGGACCATGATGTTGGGGGAATACATTGTCATCTGAAGTGAGAGCGGGGAACAGGTGGAAGAAAACCTGGAGAGGTGGAGGTATGTGCTGGAGAAAAGAGGAATGAAGGTCAGTTGCCGCAAGACAGAATACATGTGTGTGAATGAAAGGGAGGCAGGTGCAACAGTGAGGATGCAAGGAGTAATGGTGGAGCTGGTGCATGAGTTTAAGTACTTGGGGTCAACTGATCAGAGCAACGGAAAGTGCGTAAGAGAGTTGATAAATTATCTGTGGCAGATCTTAGTACAGATTATGGAAACATTTTTCACTTTCTTTAACATTTTGCCCCATGATGAAAAATAATAATAATAGGTCAATCAAATGGAACATATGAAAAAATAAATTATCATAAGATAATATTTTATTTTTCCCCAATGAGGGACAATTTAGTGTTAGGACAGCAAAAAGCCATATTGTCCGATAAGTACAAAAGTTAAGAGCACAGTCAAGAAATTAAGTTGATTTTAATTTACTTTTTAATGTAAATGCAAGATGGTGAGACAGACTAAGTGTTTAAACAGTTTAATGTAGAAAATGTAGAAGATTATACAAAGTGCAAAGGACAACGGTAGCGGTGAGCCTGGTTGAAGTTAATTGGTGCCAGACGAGTTGATCCTGTAGAAGAGCAGAGGTGAAGTTAGTCACTTGGACAAAAATAATAGAGACTGATGGACTGTGGTTTGGATCGGAGCAGTGATAGAGGAGAATGCTGACTGAGTTTAATGGACTTGGAGAACAGGTTTTATCTGAGAGACATGAAAGGAAAGGTAAAATGTTATGGAACCGGGTAGCTTGAGTAAGATGTTGTCAAAATGAAACAGGAGAACACAAAAAATAAACTCGAAAATACGACATGTGGTTAGTTAGAGATGTTTAAAACATTTTAATGTCAAATGACATGAAGGAACCATCTAATTCAAATCACTTTGAAGATTCAAACTCGTGATGCTTTAGAATTTTCTGTGACTGTTGCAGGTCAGTGTCCAGAGTATCAGATGTACTGGTGACCTATATCCCCACAAATCCTATTTTAGGCAGGACCGGTGCACTTTGTACTGTCCCACCATTTGGCATAGATGAAGTGAAGGTGTATAGGGGGTCAGTGTTGTTTCTCCTCGGAGACAGCAGCATTGTTCCACGGTTGTTTTGCAGCATAGAGAAGGGTATATGTCATTGCACCGCTTTGTAGGCTCTGTGGAATGAGGTCTTACACCTTGCGAAAAAAAATCCTTCAGACGGAAAAAAAAGGTCTTTACGTTTTTTGCTATCTTTGCTACCAGTGGAGTTGAACAGAAGTTATTCAATCACCCATGTTTGTTTGTTTGTCTGTGTGACTGATGGTTAACAAGAAATGTAACAAAGCTATTAACTGATTTCAATGACACTTTATGGAACTGTGTGGTGGGGAGGGCTGAAGAGCTGATTTAGATTTTAAAGCAGATCTGGATTCAGAGGTGGAGCCAAGATGTTTTAGGTTCTGTTACCCAACCAAAAGACAATGCAGTGAATTTCATGTCAATGAAAATAAAATTTGGAATATTTAGTTGATTAATATTTCTGTAGTACTATAAACTTTAAATATTAAAGTTTATAGTATAAGTGAAAATATATAAGTGAAAGTATGGATTGACCTTCCCAGGTTGGGGTTGAGTTGCTGCTTCATTACGTTTCATAGTGTCTTGCTCTCGAGTGAGGGAAAAATGGGGCGTTAGATGGTTTTGTACAAAAGTTATTCATGGTGTTGTATTGTCTAATGTGGTGAAGAAAGAGCTGAATAGTAAGGCAAATTTCTCAATTTGTATTTTACCGTCCTTCATAGGGGGACTGGACTCAAAATTAGAAATAGGGTTTAGAGCTCATAAATCTGGATGAAGCTTGGGTGGAGCCGCCGCTCCTTCTGGTTGAAAGAGCCCAGAGGTGGATTGGGCAACTAATCAGGAAGCCTCCCTTTAGGGGTTTTCCAGGCACGTTTAACCGGTTAGACCGGCAAAATTTGCTTGAAGGATTATTTATCTCATGGACTGGAAATATCTCAGGATCCCTCAGGATGAGCTGGTGAGCATTGCTGGGAGATGGACATCCGGAATACGCTTCTTGGCCAACCAGATCCGGGATAATACATTGGAAGAAAACAGAAACCAAACAGTTTCAAATCATGCTATGATGTTTTTCATGTATATTTTTCTCTTTGCAAATAATAACGTTTAATTTGCTTAAAATATAAACTGCACTGTAGTTATTAAAGAACTGAATATATGTCTCTAATAATAATAAGCTTTCGTATTAGTTGGTCTTGAAAATTTTTTCTTGTATTTTTTTAATTTTTTTTCTACAGTTTTATTGATAATAGAGTTGGTGGAGGTCTTTCATAATTACATCCCAGAAAAGTAAAGGATATTATGGAATTGTGATTGTCCTGTCCGCCGCAGAACCTCAATGTTAACGTGAAAACTGAGACACTTTTTCCAACGTTCATTTTCAAATTTTATAAAAAGCCTTAGTGCGAGGAAGGACTGGATTGAGTTTGTCGGTTATATATTTCTGATACTAAGGGGAGCTTAATCTCCAAAAGTTTTTGGGCAATAATTTAACCCTAACCTTAACCCTGCCTAAGGCTTACTTACTGAGATGGAGAGCGAAAAAATAAGATAATCTATTTGGAGGTTCTGACTGAACTTTGAGAGATTAATTTGTCTGATTTTTAAGCTACCTGTGACAGAAGACAAAAAGGCTTATTAACAGGTGACACCACCGCTGTACCCTCAGCCCCTCCACCCTGCACATCCAACTGCTTAATGAGGTTCAGAAAGTTTGCTCATCACTCACCCAAAGGTCTGTATTTGAAAAAAAATATCTGCAGGCACTGATGCGGTTGGAAACGAATTGCCAAACTCAAACTTTGTTCTACTGCTGTAACAGTTAATATTTAAAATCATGAGTTGAATGAAATTTGAGTTTCTTTTTGTGTGGCTACTGTAATTAATGTTCTAATTCTAATTACAAATTGCCTAGTACTAGTGCCTAGTGAGTAGTACTCACGTCCGATTAAAGATGAATTGCAATTCATAAACATACTCACTTCGGGAAAAGAAAATATTTGGCAGTCAGTACACTTTATGCAAAGCCCTGGCATTTACTTACTTTCTTCTTACTGCTTTGTTTTTGCAAGAACAAATATAAGAGATATCTGAGATAGTATCTGTGTGGTCCACATGCATGGACCACACAGATATATTATATTATTTTTTCCACTGTAAATTATTGGGGAAAATATGCAGTACTCTTCAAAAATAAGGCAAAAAAGTAAGTTGCAATGAGGCTTTAACTGTTGTTGGGAAAGCTTCCAATTTCCCAGTAATTCACTACAGAATCCCCTCTTGTGCTTCCTCAGTAGTTTCTTGCTTAACTGCAATTGAAGGGGCATAAAGACAGGAAAAGTAAATTAGAACGACCGTCAATTGTGGATTAGACCAACTGTATTTCTTTTACTCAATCAGTTGAAGCTTTTTACAGTGTAACCTTTATATCAACATGGCAATATATAATCCCCGAAAAGGGGATACAAGTTGATTTTTTTGTACTCTTCATTGCTTCCCCCGCCACCTCATCTGCCGCCGCAGATCATTAGTTTTAACGTGATAACTCAAAAAACTATACCATGGATTTCTTTTCTGATTTCATACCCACATAGACATGAATGTGAGGAAGACCTGATTTCTGAGGTCTATGTGGGTATAATTTTGGGAAAAGGTTGTTTGCTTATTTCCAGGGGAGATTTATCTCCAATGTTTTCAGGCTATAAATTCTCATCAGTTGGTGCAATTCTTTCCTTGAAAATTTCATATTTAACTCACTTGGGGGGGGCTTTTTGAGAAAAAATACAGAGGACATAACTTTACATTTAATTTGAGGAGGGTGGTTGCTTTTGCTATGCAGAGTATTGTGCACTTTTCAGGAATGAACCTTTTTTTTCTAAATGTGTGTCACTTGACTGAAGTTATAAATTTGAACAAATTTATAATATGACCCAGCAGCAGCTTGTATATGCTAAAGAATAACGGGCCAAGGATGGGGCCCTGAGAGACACCAGAAAGTCTTACTTGATAAGTAAGATTATTTTTGACATTTTGAATCATGTGAGAACATACTGAACACCAGTATTTAACTTGAAACAACCAAAAAGTCAGAGGAGTCAGCTAGTTTTCTATAAATGATGATTATGTCCCATTCATTTAGTGCATAAAACTAATAACGAGATTAACCCTAACCCTAACACATTACAGAATTATTTCTAATGTAACTCTCGTTCGAATCATCTTTAAACAAGAATGGCAGTGACGGTGCTTCAAATTAAAAGTTAAGTTATTAAAAGACACTTTGTAGGGAGGGGTAATGTTCATGGTTTTGGTGTCAAAAACATCGCTCACATGAATCTATAGAGGTTGGGATCTAATTTTGGAATTACAAAAAAAAACAAAGAAAAACTCATGAAAATAAAATTAAAAGTGTTCAAAGTGATAAAACAAACAACACTGTGTGTTGCTTGGGGCTCAACAAAATTGACTTTTCTCAATGGAACACTGAATGCCACGGCTGCCCTAAAATGCTCTGCTTTTACTTCAAAATTGCATTTTCATTTTGATGAGTGGAATTAAAGGGTTGAATTTTGTTTCTATTATGTAAAGTTTCTAAAATCAACTTCATCAATTAAATCAGATTATATAATTGGGTGGAGGGTCACACAATAAGAAAGCAAGGGGCTTTTTTCCTGCCTAGTGCTGCGTAGGGACTCTGTAGCTTTAGAATCATTTTCTGCACCTTTGTGGACTTCTTCCTCGTGGCAAACTCCATCACAACAGAAAAAATCATGGCTGAATAAAATCAAATTTAAAGGATGTGGTTCTTGATTTTCTCTTTCATATTATTAACTATTGCCCCAAACCAACAATGCCTTTATCTAAGTGTTTTTGCCATTTCCTGATGCATTTGCATCTTTCTGCCAGAAAGCTTTATTTCCTCTAGGCAGTCTTTTTATTTTGACTATCTTTAAAACATTAAAGATTGGGCAAATGCAAAGAATGCTGCTACTTTTCTCTTTTATGAACTGAGAAAGATCTAAGACACTAGTCCAATCTTCAACTTTAATACTTAACAAAAGTTTTTTAGAAAAAAATCAAAAATTTGAATTTATTGGAAATAAAAACACCTATTGAAACAATTTTAAGTATAAAGAAGACATAATATTCATAATTCTTACTATGTGTCTACCAAATTTAATTTCCGTGGAATCAGCCATTTGTTCTCTCTAATACTATCCCCTACTTTTCTGTAATCGTGTTTGTTATTACCGCCGCATGCGTTGCATGCGCACCCGACCTTCTAGGAACCCTAACCCTTGGCGCATATGAATCAACTCAAGGAGATCTATCTTGTTTATAACAAATCTTAACAATAATTTAATCTAATATTGCATATTTTACTCAAATTGGGGAGCTTTTTTTAGTAAAATACTGTTAACATAAATTCAGATTTAATTTGAAGTTCGATCAGGGGAATTGGTTGTCAAATTCCGGGGAAAGGGGACCTTTTGGGATAATACCTTTGATATCAGGGGAACGGCATAGGCCTGGTTGCTTATCCTGTCACCAGAGGGGGTGGAGCCAATACCAGCTGAAACTTGCCTTTTTAAGTCAGAGTTTAATCCACAGCTCCCCCACAGAGACTCTTCTCAACAAGGCTTGTGTTTGTTTTATCTGGACAAAGCAAAGATGGAACAGTGCATTCCAGTGTGGGATCTTTAAACAAACCAGGGGATCTATTGGCAAAAGACGTGACGAATAACAGCCACGCCAGATTCTGGCGTGAGGTCATGCATATGCGTTGAGCAGAGGTTCCTAATGATTGACTTAAATTAAAAAAGCCATGATTTAGATTCCCTGACTCATGGTGACTGATCTCTTTCTCTACTCAGATGGTAAGTAGCACTGAGATTTTGTTCTTTCTCCCCAATATAAAGAATTTTTGAGTGATCCCACACTCAGGTGTAGGAGATGGGGCGATGGGGCGCAGTAGGATGAATGGACGTCAGTTCTTTCTAGGTGTATCTATCCTTACACATTCTGATCGTCATAAAAATACTTAATGTTATTGTGGAAACGTCAGTCCATCAACCTCCTGTACCCTGCTGCCCCATCTCCATCTTCTGAAGATCAAAATATGTCATTCCCTCCCATCGTATCATGTGTATTAAGTGGATACCTGACCGAAGCCCAACTGTTCCCGGAGTTCGGAGCGAGGGATGATGCACACTTATTTGTACAATAATGCAAATGCTGTTGATGCTGTACTATGATTCAGAGGATAACAATATTTAATTTTCTGTCCAACTAGCAAATAGTTTGATGCCTTCAGCAAAATGATTACAACATTACTGATTAGACATAGGAGACTCCATAAACCTTTCCTGTGCAAGAGCTCTCCTAAGATTTGTTTATTGGGGCCTAGGAAGGGCAAAGATATAGTTAGAGATGACAACAATATGATATTAAGAATTATGCACAGCCTGCAGATATTTTAATATGTATCGATAATATATTGATAATTAATTAAAACAGAGTATTAAGCTACACTGAATACAAATGCATGGTATTGGTTTTTGCCATATACGCTTTTTCAGAACCTTTATCATGACATCATCTAATACTAACAAGCACTCTTATCTGAGATACTAAAGATACTAGATATAAAGGAGCTTTGCCCAGAGTGCCACGCAAGCTGAAACCGCCTCCAATTACACCTTCCACGCATTTATACACAATGGCATAGCAGAATAAAGCACAATTGATTATATGAAAACATTTAAGTTAGGTTAATTAATGTAAATTAGGATATTGGATAAGATTAGAGGGAGGGTGTGTCCAACCTGGACAAGTCACCAGCTCATCACAGAACCAAAATAAAGACAGAAGAACAACCATTCACTCTTAAATCCAAACCTAAAGACAATTTTGTCACCAGTTGACCTATAAATCATGGTTCTTGGACTGTGGAGTAACTGGAAGGATTTCCCACAAACATGCAAAGAACATACAAACTCTACACAGAAATGTTCTAAGTCCGAGGCTTGATTCAAACCCGAACCTTCTTCGTGTGAAGCAAACAACACCAACTCTTTTTGATAAAGGAAATGTGATTCTGATTCGGCTGAACAAATGAATAAATAATAGACTGTAAAACAAGGCTGAGTAACAACATGTTAGACTGAACTCGGCTCTAAGAGGCCCAATAAATCCTCAGATTAAAAACACCATTCGTGTCAGTTGATAATGTTGCAAATTATAATAATTGCAACATTGATGTCAAGGTTATTCCAATGTTTGTCAATAAAGAATAGTAGCTTTTGATACGACCAATAGAGTTTTGTACTTAAGGTTCCAATACCAATGAATAATGAGCAACAAAATCGCTTAAAATAGATAACGCTTGAGACTACATTTTATTTCCCCCCTACATACCACATTTGTCAAGTGAAATATTATAAATACAGATGCATTTCTTAAACAATCTTTATTTTTATAACTAGGAAGTAGCACTGGCCATTCAACTAGTTTTGATGGTAATTATCAAGTTTGTATGCTATTTTCACCCTTTGTTGGATAAAATCAAGAATGCAAAAAATCCCTTCATTTGTGATTTTTCATAGCTAGTTATCTTAATATCTTCCCAAAAAGTCACATACCCTTGGTATTGAAGTAATATCTTAAAAACTATTGCATTGATCATTTTCAAACGTTATACCATGTCACTGTAATAGGTAATTTTACTAAAAACGCTGTTTTTCAGACATCACATCCTAACAGTTTACCTGATTTAGTCCAAATGTGGTGCATATGATTCAACTGGAGGAGTTTTATCTGGTATATATCATATTGTATTGTTACTTTCATTTTTCTCTTACGTGGGGAGCTTTTAAATGTAAAAGACTGTTTTTCGGCCATAACTTCACATTTAATACGAGGAATTCGATAAGGCGGTTTGAACAAGACAGGCAATTCGAGCCTCTTTGAGCAGATAGCACGCCTGTCGGGGACGTAATATTATTATGTTTATATGCTAATTTCACCGTTTGTGGAATGCCAAAATTTCCCATATGTGTGATCATTTTAAGACAATTTAATGGCCAAGTCATCGCATTTTTTTCCTGACTCGCTCAAAATATGAATTCTTCTGTGTTTTGAGTATTTTCCGTTGTGACTTTGTTAAAGTCTATCTAACTTGGGATGCACGATGGTAATGGACTATTCCCTTAAGTGCTTTTTTCGCTGACAGTTGTGTTAAATTATTAAAAAAGTAAAACACTGACATATATAATTTGTTTTTGAAGGAGATATTGCTGATCTCTGACAGGAATTGGGATGCAAATTGGACATGGAAAATAATTTTTCTCAAAATTGTTTCTCAAGCTTCTGCCACCATTCTTCCACATTTCTCAAATGGGAACGCTGCATTCAACATTCAGTCGGTTTCAAACAAACTTTTAATGGGAGCAGATGTTCTGGTTGTATGGTGAAGAATCATTAGAAAAGTGAATACTCATCACTTTCGTTTTAGGTGAAATCACATCTCTATACAGACCTCTGCAATCCCACGGTCGTGAATCATTCATGAGGCAAATTAACTGTATTGTATACACAAAGCTTTAACTCAAAATTATTTGGCAAGAACTAATTTGAACCCAAGGCTGGATTTATTTCTTACCCAGCGTCCCTTGTAATTAGCTCTGCGACAACCTAGAAGAGCTGCAGGTTTCTCAGTGACAGAATTGAAATAGCAAAGGAAACCTAAAAAGTGATGAAAGAAAGTCTGCAGAAAGTGAACCAGGGCAGATTTATGACACCAACATGTCTTTTTTGCATATGTTTGCATAAAGATGTGTTGTTCTCTAATGTCATGCTAATCTCACTTTCCCTCTGACCTGCTACTGTACTGGCACCACAGATATGACACTGCCTCTTAGATAACCAGTCATTTTATCTAAAGTTCATTAAAATGCTCGGAAGTAACGAGAAGAGAGCATCTCTCTCAACAGCCATAGTTTCTTGATTTAGGAAACATTTTCTTGTTATAGAACTAGGCCTATGCTGTTGTCAATGAAACTATGGTCATATGCATGAAAAGTCCCCAATGTGCTGCGTTGTACAAGTAATTCCCCTCAAATTAAATGGAATGAATCAAGTGGAATCTTATGCACCACATTTGCATTAGATTGTGAGGGTGGTTAAGAATTTCCAAAAAACTGTGTTTTTTTTGTAAAAAGTTCCCCCCTAGTCAGTGAAATATGGACTGTAAGATTAAAACACATTTTATACAAGAGAGATATCCTTGAGTCGATTGATATGTTCCAACATTGGACTAAATTGGACCGATTGTTGAGAAATGAGGGCCTGAAAAAATTTGACATTAAGTGGTGTGTGAATGATGGCGTGAATGGTTACCACTCCTGATGAGAAGTCTCTGTCATTAATGCATGAATGTTTGTGTGAATGGGTGAATGTTGACTCGTGTTGTAAAAGGAGGGAGTAAGGATTCAACCTCAGACTCTACCGTCTCCAAGATCCAGCACACTATCAGGTAGAAAAAGATACACCTGTGTTAATTAGACTACTTCTCCCAGGCACTGTTCCCTTAGTAACTCTCACTATCTCTGGGGTTTCAGGATCTTGCTGAAGGAATCTACGAAGTGTAGACTTCCTGGGGCTCGAATGGGCCTCCTTACGATCATACGATTGGGAGACCGCCCCTCTACCCACTGAGATGGTGGTTAGGGAGACTTTCTGACTTCAAGATTCAGCTGAACTATACAACTTTCCAGCTGTAATCCTTGTAGAATCTTTGGCGAGTTAAACTATCCTCACTGTGCTTGAGGTCAGTTTGTGGATACATTAAAATTAAACATTCATAAATCTGTTCACATTTTGAGTTATCAGTAACCGGTGCTGTCAATAGATTTTAATTCTTTATTGCACAAGGCCACACAACAGTTAATTATTCGTTATTTCTTGCATCTCAGTACAGTTGTCACCATGGAGTTATTAAATGCTGTTGAATGAGCTTCCATTTCAATTTGGAGCTGCCAAGGTTAACAATTGTTTAACCCAGATAATATCTTTCTTTACTTACTTGGTGAATGTGTTACTAAATTCAATCAGGAACTCTGCAAGCAGTATAAAGAGCTGCTTGAAACTGCGTACATTCATGAACCATGAATGACTCAATATGGACTGATGATCCAGCTGTTTAGAAGGTGACCTCTTGTCACTCCTGAAGATTGGCAATGTTAATTTGCAACATGCCTGCAGACAATGCGTGTCCCGTGCCTCTGTGTATAGTGCATATACTCCTCCTGCTGAATGTCCATTAAGACAATGGAAAGCCACTTTGAGAAACACTTGATTGTGCAAGGAATATTACAAGATTGTCTCTTGATAAACACGTTATCAGTTATCACAATCTTTTTCTCCATTTGTTTTCAGTTTTGTCCATTGAAGAACATCCTTGGTGCTAGTTTATCACATTGTTTTGAATATACTGGGTCCGTTTTGGTATTTAGTTTCGGGAAAAAATATTGAAAAACGAAAAATTAGTGTTTATCTAAATTTTTGATTTGAGATTCAAGAATCTAAATTTGAGAAACACTTCATTTTTCTTTTTCAATGCCAAATAGACATGAGAGAAAATTGACAAGTGATTTGATTTTGTTTCCAAATTTGACTGAAAAAAAAGAAAAAATTATGAAACAGAATCAAAAAATTATTTAATTACCACTTCTTTTTCATTTTTCAATGTTCCTTTCTGAAACCAAAAATTAAATACCAAATCATAAACGGACCATAATGGGGCGCTGGCTTCCCCACTATTCTTTGGGAAATGTACCATGGCTCGAGCCCCTCTCTGTGGACAATGTTGGTGTATAAAGATTCTACATCACATCTGGCCAGGAAAACAAAGTTGGTTGTTTTTATCGAATTTATTTTCTACAGTACCTGATTGGTTACTTTGATGTAGGATTTGATGTAATGATGGGTCCAGGGTTTTGATGAAACGGTTTATGTACTGGGAGGCTGGCTCAGTAAGTGAGTTGTTAGCAGAAATGACGGGTCTGCCAGGAGGGTTGTTCTTGGGATCCTTATGCACTTTGGGTAAGAAGTAGAATAGAGGTGTGGTCAGGTGTTCGAAATTTAAGAAAGAGAGTTCATTGTCTAAGATCCAGCTTTCTTCTCTGGCTTAGTGAGACAATTATGAAAATACACTCTCATCGGTATGGTGGGTTTTGTTGTGAGTTTCTGGTATTAAGTGCTATTATTGAGTTGCCAGCGACTTCAGTGTATTTATTTTTATCAAGCACTACAATTGCACCTCCCTGTCAGCTGGCCTTATGATGATACTGTAATTTTTCATACTGGCTCTATGCTGGGACGATGTGAAAAGATTTTCAATTTCGTAGTCAACTTTCTTGGTGAATGTGAGTAGAGTTGTATTTGTACTTAAATGACTGAACGGTTGATTTTAGTTTGAAGACTGCAGATGGAGTGGTTCCAGCAAGTCTGTTACCTTATAATTCAACATTCAATGGACATTTAGTTTCCCAACACTAAATGAAAAAATCGACCTCAAACTCTTTTTGTAAACACTTTGCAGATACTTTTGGACTCATATCCACATCCAGTTTTTCTTTCTAACTTTTCATACTTCCTACACCAAATTCAGCACGCAAGGGTGTGTTAAAATTGCTCACACTGTGAGATTTATGTATTTTTAAACTGAGGCCTCATTTTTCTCATTAATGCAATGAAACTCCTTTCTTGCAATTGTCATACTTATTATTTATTATTTAGTTCTTAAGATATAAAAAAAAAACATGCAATGTAAACTACATCCATGTTTCATTTCTAACATAAACATCATGATGATGTTTATAAACATAAATATCATCTTTTACATTATGACATATCACAACGGTTTGATGATCTTAGATATTTCCATATTGATGAATCAGAACCTCACTGTCTGAACCTTAATCTTAAAATTTGGTATAGTTTGCAGGAATGTTGCAGATGATTGCATCATGACACAAATTGTTCATGGTAATTTTTTCCACTTTCCGCATATTCCTGTCTGCTGTCATTTTTATTCAACAACTCCATTTGCTTTCCCAGTGCCTCTCCCCTCCACCCTAATCTCTTTGCATGTGGTGGTTTCCCGGCAACACAGGTTGCAGCAGTCACACCTGCATATAATAAATGAAACTCCAGCTATACTAAACACAATTTTCAGCCTCCATTTGCTGCTGGATCATTCAATCTATACCATTCAGTGGTACCATAACACTCAAAGCTCCCGGTGTACGACTTACTCCGACCGTGCAGTGCCTCGATTTTTAAGACCTTTCTCTTTGACACCTTTGATTCAACTGAAAGGAACAAATAATAAGGAAACAAACAACGCTGCATCGATGACTAATTTTGAATTGTGAGCCAGAGTGCCTTGAACAAGAACAACGTGTTGGCTTATCACTAAAATAATAAGTTACCTTTTCCTGTTACTTTACGGTTGATCTAATACTGTAGTCAGGGGTTTAGTAGCTCCCAGCTCCAGAAGATGGTTTTGGTGTATTAGATGTTGAGACAGAACAGGTCAGATATTTTTTTTGTGTCCTAAATCAGGGTTTAGTGCAGATATCCTTCTCTCCTGCTGCTTCTGAATGTCCAGTGTCATTTCTGAGGGTCTCTCTCACTCCCTCACTCCCTCCCTTCTCATCTAGTCTTTCTCTCATCGGCTTTTTATCCACCTGGTGATGCCAGCTGGTCTTCCTAACACCATTTATCAATCCTCCATTAATTCTTGAGTAGATAGTCCTAGTAGTTTTGTCCACTCGTTGCCAGATCGTCTGGGAACATTTGTTGTAGATTCCTGGTTAGCACACTATCTTGAATATTTCTTCGGACCTCTACTAACCTGTTTCTTCTCTTTGTGCCTCAGACACCTGGTGCTCTGATATGCCTTCCCTGCCCGTCATCCTCACCGTTCAGCCCAGCCATTCAACTTGTTATCTTGAACTCCAGAAAGTTCATTCTGCCACAGTCTTCAACTAAGCCTAAGCTGTTGTCTTCAACAGCAAAGGACTCCCCCTGAAAAGTCCATGCTTTAAAAAAATAATCCCCCTGACTGAACCCCTCAAATTAAATGTGAAGATATGACTGAAAAACACTGTTTTGTAATAAAAAATCCCCGCAGTGAGTAAAAGTTAAGTACTAGACAAAAAAATATTGAAATTTACATATTGTATATATATATATATATATATATATATATATATATCCTTCTGTAAATTCATTAGCACCAAATTTTGAGTAAATCGGAGTGAGAAATAATGGCCAGAATACTTTTGGAGATAAAGCTCCTCTTAGTGTCCAAAATATTTAACCAATCTCTCCCAAAACCAATGCAACTCTTCCTCACACTAAGGTCTTTAAGTGATTAGAAGGTGTAAATGATCTATCAAAAAGTCTTTGACTTATTGCATTAAAATGCAGGATCTGCAGCGGCAGACACGAGCAAGCCTACGGCGATTCTATAATATACCTGACTTTTTGGGGGATACTCATATAAAATAATTTCATAGTGAATGGCACAAATTCCCAAGTGTCTAAGAGATTAAAAATGTATAAGAGTTATTTAAAATATATTTACAGGATGCGCCTATTTTTTTAACTAACAAAAATGATAAAGATTATCAATTTTTAAGGATAATTCTTTTAGCCAATGTGGGGCGTGTCAATGATTACCATCACTATTAATTTTGATAAATTCTTACACTTCTTTTGGTATTACATTTTTTCTTAATTCTACCTTTCACCAGCTTAGATGACGTAGAAAATCTTGTGTCTCAAATTGCGTTATAATATTGAACAAATATCATTTTAAACTTTCAGTTACTGCTTTTAAGTAACACCAATCCTGATACAAAAACATACATTTTGAATAGATTATGATTCCATAATATTACTGACATTTTAGGGGTAGTAAATAAATAAAATAAAATACATAAAAATCACAAGTGAGAAGAAAAAGATGTCCTGAGTTGCCCTTCTTTGGAGAGGACACATTTAACTGTTAAACAGGCCCAACTTCTCCTCTACTTGATTCTCTCATCGGTTAATACACCATGTTGAAATTTGAAAATGATATCACGTACATTAATGGTTTTGTTTTTATTTCATGAAATACGGGTGTCTGAAGCTGATTTTTTCCAGCTGACACATGCTCTAGTCTTCCACCTATGTAATACAGGATGTGTTAGTGTACTGCTAGGGAATTGAAACACAGATTTGTACCATAAATGATGAAGAAAAGATCCAAGTCATTTCTCAACTCTTGGAAAAGAAAAGCATGGGTCAAAGTTGAGGAAAAAACACAAACTTTATTTTCTCATTTTTACAAAACCTTTCAGAAGGAACCAATTAAGAATAAATCCAACACACCAGTAACTGATCAACTGTAAACACACTCCCTCTGACAGCATCTTACGTTGTGCTAACCTTTAAGTTTATGTAGCTCTAGCACAGTAACAAAAAGTGTTTGGATGTGAAAAATAAACCTGAATTAACAGAATGAGCCGCACATGAGCCAGGCCATAATTATTCACAAAAATCAAAAAGGCAACTGAGACAGAAATCAATCAAATAGAAAACTGATTTGAGGATGAGATGTTGTGGATGATGGAAACTTCTGAATAACATTGAACCATTTAGCCGGGGTAAATGGGTAAATGAGAACCAGGCCTCATTTACCCTTTGTATAATTTTATTCATCTTGATGCATCCAGACAACAATCATTTACAAATGTACATTTTTGATATAAAAATGTATGTGTATCAGGCTTCTTTCAACCACTACTGGTGTATTACTGTTTCTTAACCACATATATATATATATATATATATATGGTTATGATAAATGATATATATATATATATCATTTATCATAACCAGAGGTCGGGTACCTGAGCCTTAACTTGATGACACAAATAATATACGCCAAATTATTGGGGTACATTATTTGTAATATACGCCAATATAAATTTTAATTCTACCATCAGTGTAATGCATATCCAGGATGAGTTAAAATGCCTAATCGTATCAGGAAAATACTCAATTAGAATTGGCAGCAACGACCTGCAATCATTTTATCATATTAGTGAAAGGAGTATAATCAACTTTATATTATAGCCTGCATTTCAAAACCAGAGGTTCATATTCCCATAAAACCATCTTGTATGATGTTTTCAAGACCATCTGATGTTTCAACTGTAGATTACGATTGAAAATAGATTACATACACTGAAAAGAAAGAAATTGTTCACTGGTAACACATAATTTAATTAGATAGCCTATTACTGAGTCTAACATTTAAGCTAAAAATATTACATCTAACTTGTCAGTATAGAAGTCATCATCACCAAAAATCATATTTTTATTCAAGTCGTTCATGTTTTTCTCACTAAAGGGAGCTTTTTAACAAATTTCATAAATTTCTAACTTTTGGTCCTATTCAGGCTAATATTTGATGCGTGCAAAACGACACGCACCAAGAAGATCTATCTTATCTTCAATATATCGTATTTTTGTAAGTTTATAAAATAAACTTTTAGTAAAATTCAATTTGAGGTTTTTAAATACTTAGAGGAGTTAAATAAGGGGGATTACTTGCACAACACAGGAAATTGGGGGATTTTCATGGATATACCCTTGCTGTCAGAGATCACAGAGGATGCCTAGTTATTTAATGAGTTATAGTTGATTATTAATGATTAAGCTTATTCAAGAAGTGTTTACAGGCTAATTAATTGATTATAAATCTCCAGAAACCATTGAATGGATGATCCTTTTGTCAATTGATACAAATTTTTTGTAGTCGAGCATGACATGCGAAAACACATTCTGAAATACATTCAGCTTTACTTCACACGGTTTGGATATCTGTTCATTTTGAAGTCAGAGGTAACAAATTGCATCTGCAGAGTCCTACATATCTGTGTATGTATAGCTTGCATGTTGTCTGATTTGCTGAAAGAACCTGCAAAAAACCACAGGTAGTTGCTTACAGTGAGTTATCCATGATTGCTTGTTGCCTGTGAGGAATATGTATGAGGAAGGAGGTGAAAAACAGACTTGATTAACTTGCTTCACATGACCTTTCAGCTCTTTTAACACACGTAAACCTCAATTAGCTGCAAATAGAAAACTTTCAGCAATTCTATACGGCCAATGCCTCTTATATACTTATACCTTATACTCTTATACCTACATGGCAGTTAGGAGATGACAGCTTCAATGATATTGTTACATGTTTGTGGAGTGCAGAGGAATAACATGGGGTTTATTTATAGCATGCATTTGTAATTCAAAATCCACCCAACCTCTGAGTCACGTCTCACACGAGTCTCAGAGCGACAGACATCTCTGCCTTTTCATTGGATGATAACTGACCTGCAGCCCTTAGCTCATGTCAAATTGGATGTGATATGTCCATCTTAAATAGACTATTATGGCTTTTTCGATTCCCTTTCACCATTCAGTCTTCCCTAACCTCTCTCATTTTAAAGGAAAGTAAATTAGAACTCGTGTGTTATGCATTAATATACTACTAAATGAAAACACAAGATCAAAAGGCCAACGTCTACAGGGTAATGGTAAAGCACTAATCACATCATTCAAGAAATTAAATCAAACTGGAATGAATCGATGTCTGTTTTGGAGAAGCCTTCTGACACTTGTGTTTCGAAATGCATGATGCATGCAGGTAGCTAATAGTCTTTGGTACCTTTCTTAACTGGGGCTCCAGAGCGCACTGGGAGGCCATCTGGTGCCATTAAGAAATACTAAGATGTTTATGACATCAAAATTAATGAAAACTAGGACATGCATACATTCATGTCTGTAGAAATGACTGTAAAATGAAAAATGTCGACAGAAACAGAAAAAGACCGTACAATTCAAAATAATATATCACAGTAGCAGATCTGGCCAACTATCTTATATAAATAAATCTATAAATAAACAGTAAAAAACATAATTCTTTTACGGTAAAAATATGTGGAAAAGAAGAAATTATACTGTGGAAATTTAAAAAATGTATAATGTCCCAAGGAAGTCAGTACTGTTTAAGTATTATTCTGTCTAAATGACAGATTTTGCAGTCATGTTTATAAATAAAAAAATTAAGCGCATACCGCAGTTTACAACATTAACAACATGCTAAGAATATTGTACATATTTGTGAAATATCATTGATTAGAGTCTGAATTTGTTGTAATTTACTATCATTTACGTACTGTCCTTGTATGAAGTAATCAGGTTGACACTATATTTGTTATTTCTATGGTAGATTACACTAGCTGCAAACATTTTATCGTAAATTATTAATATAAATTTTTTTTCACAGTGTAGTCATGAACCTCATCATGAAAATGGGAAAATTACCCACCTCATATATAATGTGTCTAACATAAGTATATTTCCCCGTTTGTGAAAAAAATCCAAATTTGACACAGTTTCTCACTTGTTACTGTATGACTACACTCTAACAAATGCTGTGTTACTTAATATCCCAAATGCTGGGTTGTAGCTGTCAGGTATTAGGTTGGTTTGACCTAACATAGTTTAAAATACTGACCTAGCAAAATGCAATATATATCTCCCCCAAAACCGAGGTTCATCTTTATTATCTGACCTGCAACCTTTATTCCAGGCTTTAAGGAAATGGTAAGACGCTATAACTGTTGCTAAGAAGATATTGTCAATATAATAGCTGAATATGTCAGGATTATTATATTTTTTCACTTTATAGTGAACTCAAAATTATGTTAACTGACTGTATTTTTAACCTCGACATTACATTACTTTACGTTAGCCAATGTAGGTAAAATTACGTAAAATTATTGTGGTGTGGCATGTGATGTCATAATAGACCAGTTGGTCAGCTATAGCCATTGCTGCTAAACTTAGCCAGCAAAAGTATGCAAGCCCCAGTCTGTCACACAGAGACATTCTATGAGCTAGCTAGCTCATTTGCTAAATTCCGCACAAGCTAGATAGCTAGTAATTTCATCAACTGAAGACATAAATCTGTATTATTTCTTATTTATTAATATTATTTATTTTAACCCATTGTCACCTGTATATTTGTGTTATATATTTATCCCACTTTTTAGTTACTTTAAACCCTGAAAACTTTGTCATTCGTACCCATTTTTGCATAGATAATATATCAACATACTGGGTAGAGCCCAAAACTCAACCCTCCTGGGTTAAAACAACCTGTAGCGACAGGGTTGATCACTTTTCAACCCGGCATTAGGTAACTAAAATAATCAAAATGGGTTATTTCTAACCCCGCCGTTTTTAGAGTGTGTGTACATATACAATAACTATTTTTAAATGTACAAACAAAGCATTACCAGAATGTTGCGTGATGCACAAACTAAAATGAAAATCAGATTAACTCTGAATGTGTGACATCAATTTCATCATCATATACATCTTGCCCTCTGCCTGTCTGCCTGGTATGTGAATTAAAAGTCTCAAACTAAGAAATGGTTCTAAGCAAACTGGACAACAAGTCATCACTAGCTAGCAAGGTTGTGAAGTATGTTATTCTATAACTGTCACAAGCAAGTGATGATGAAGTGTGCAAAAGTGTCAAAAAACCTGGAGGCTGGCTACCTAATAGCTGTGGCTAAGAAGCCTGATGCATTCAACGGCTTTTCTTCGCATTAACATGACAGGATTTCTAAGATGGTCCTATAGCCCGCATACAAGAACCGGAAAAACAAAATGCTTGGAGTAAAGAGCGGCAAAGCAGTGAGAAGGAAAAATGGTTTAATTGGAATATCTGACAGGTTTGCAGATACTGAAGATGTGATTTTGGAGTTAGGACATTTAGTGTCTGTATGCTGTGGACTAAAGCTCTGCATCTTAACCATCACTGACAGAATAAGGCTATTCTCTGCGTCGTCAATGTCTCAGGTTTCCCACTGATAGTAAGATTATGCATACGTTTAAAGGGCGCATAGACTGAAAATGGCTGTAAAAAATGTATCAGGATTTTAGTTAAAATATTGGGTGGTTTTTAAATGTTATATCAACCTTTGGGTTTCCTTTGCTTTGACTATCAGAGGACTGCGGGGCAAAAACAGAAATGTCCAGTCAGGTGTTATGGGTTAAAAGAAAGCGATGAAATGCATAAGATGACATGGAAGATACTAGAAGGTCAAAAAAGGAAAGCAACCTTTCAGAAAAAGAAATAACAAAGTTTTGAGTCATTGTGAGAAGATTCCTCATAAGAGAGCAGATAGATCGTCATTTGTACAGTGAATACTAGAAAAGAAAAGTCACTTATACATCAGGACAATCCAATGCATATAAATAAATACAAAGTAGGCGCAATTCCAATTGGTCTAAAAGGTCATTTGATGCACTGAAGGAAGATGGGTAGAAGTTAAAGAGTGCCCATTCCAGTAACTTCAGATGTCAGCCTAGAACAGTGGAGGGAAGGGGGGAGGGGGGAAGAGGGAGAGACATAAAAAAGCTGTTGTGAAAGAACTTTTAAATTACCATTATGCCAGAATGGCTGCCTTTTTTCTTATTCTTTGGTAGCACCTATACAAATTCATTACACTACACTGTAAAAAGGGATTTGTGTGAACACATAAAAAAAAGAAAATTCCTCAAAATCTCTTTCTTTTCAAAATGTTACTTTGAAAAACCTAACATATAAAACCAAAAATAAATACCCGTTTATTAGTGGTGCTCACATCTGGAATCATTTTAATCATGCAGTCAAGGCCAATATTGCAGAATGTGAATAGAAAATTGTTGTAGATTTTAAAAAAATGCATTCAACTGGTGACACAGTTACATTACAGTTAAACTAAGAATTCTCATCTTAAATTTTTAAAGTAAGACTCAAAAATACTTTATTTAACTTGGATTACTAGTTGGAGTAATTTCTTTAAGTTCATCAACAATTTCCTTTTCAGAGAGCATGAAAAGACCCCAATAACAAAACAAAAAAAGTGGGATTTCAAAATACTTAAAATTGCTCTCAAAATTAAGTAATTACAACTTAAAAATTGTACTCAATAATACTTAATTAAATCAAGGTAACAGTCAACACATTCTTTTTTACAGTGTCTTTTCAATTTAACCTTTCACACATTTTAAAATCATGGAAATCATGCAAGAACAAACCCCTCATGAAGGTATGCAGAGGATCAAAAAAATGATCTTGGAAAGTGTCAGGACAAAATCTGTCTTCCTTGACAGGAGCCGCAGCATCACACTTCTCTCTAACAACATTGCTCTAGTAGCAGTCAGTATATTTTGAAATTCCCTAAATTTTTTAAAATCAATGTCACTCTTTCAAGACAATGATACAATAGGGAATACTGGGAATATATATCTAATATAGTAATGACAAAAAACAATACAATATTAGTCATGGAATGAAGCTTGCTAAGTAAATAAAGGAATAGTTTTTATTTTTGAAACGTACCTACTTATTCACGTTCATGCGGAATGTAAATCTCTCTGATGAGACTTCAACATGCTTAATGAATCATTGAATCAAACGTTTGAACGCGTTTGTTGAGCTCGTATAGTGTGAAAAGTTGTGGTTCTACAGGCAGGTTTGTGGTAAAATATTCCTCTTACATGAGCGGGGGCTTCCTGGAGCCTCGTTGTGAACATAAGGTTAAGGCCCAGGGACTTGGATATAACCATCTGTTGAAATTGAGAACTTAGCAGTTTGGTTTGTAGAATGCGACCTACTGTACACTTGTGTTCCTTCATATGGTGCCTGCTAAAATAGCAAAAGGACCACGTTGAAGCTGGTATCTGTCTATTATGGGCTGCTGTAGAAACTTACTTTTACAACATGGCAGATTCTGTTGACCCTCTAAAGAAATATAACGCTCACTGACTAAAAATATGTGAAAATATCTAATATTTGCTTTGGAAACAATGGTGACAGAAAAAATTGACCCATTTGATCTTTTGGAATTTACTTCTTTTTCTCACAATTAAAAGTAATAAGAGTTTATAGGTCCGTAAAATGGAAGAGGTGACTGACCTTCCATTCTAATTAGACTACAGTTGAATTTAACAATATGAGGATCTCTAACAAGGCAGTGAAAGTACTATCTTAGCCTAAGGATCTGTGTTATATCTAAATGGTCTGCTGAGTGTAATATAAATGCATCTTTGACAAATAAATTCTCTTCATATCCCCTCTGTAAATCTGTATAATCTGTATAACCTATAAACCTGCCGGATATCTCTCGATGGACAGTTTCAGGTCATTTCACAATAATTGAGATTTAACTATCAATATTATAGTATATTTCTGCCAATAAATACCCCTAAATCTTTGACACTGGCAATGTAGGCCTTTAATGCCCAGCTAAACTGTTTTGTTGAGTCATTAATTTTTATTGAAAAATGTGAACCGCCTGACAGAACCGGCTTATCATATGACATAGTGGCAGCATATTTATGCTAAAGAGTACGGGGCCATGGATGAATCCCTGTGGGACACCACAGACGAAGGGCCACCGATGAGAAGGCATTAATAATGGCTATTGAGAAAGTCCTATTTGATACGTAGGATTTTTCAAGTTCAAGTTCAAACAACTTTATTAATCCCACTCGGGGCAATTGGTTTTAAGCACTCCATACACACAGCACAGACAGATATAAAATACAGATAATGAATAAAATTCAGAATGCCCAGGCAAGCTAAATAAATCTAAAGATGAGATAGATAAAGAGGGATAAAATGTTTAAATAAATATAATCTAAATTACCTCTTTTTTTTAAGAACTAAAAGGTACAAGATTTAAAAAAAGGATTTATGTGGCATTTAACTGACGGATTACAGAGTGAATGAATGACTTAGCATAGCAGTTAGTTTTACATGGGGGTAAACAATAACAACGCCCTGATGGCAACAAGGACAATTCACCTGAAAGAACATGATCAGAAGACAGAATAGTATTTGCTTTACAGAGGATTTCGATGGTTGCATAAGTTATACAGATGTCTGTTTCAATGCGGAGATTGTAGGGCAAATCTTGTCTATATCATTCAGACTATTCCTGTCTTTGACGATGAGGCTGTGAAACCAACAAATAAAAGCAAACTGGTACCACTTTACAATAAGGCTACCTTTATATTTATACCTTTATAAATTCTTTGTAATTAGGTTATACATTAGGTTGTAAACATTCAATAAGTCATTAGTTAATGTTATAAACAGCTTATAACATAGCTGTCAATTTATCAATGTCGGTCACTATTTTGCAAAATCAAATTAGCAGTACAGATAAGTATGCTCACTATTTGGCAAGTTCAGGTCACTGATACCCATTATATCTAGTAAGTTATAGCTATAGCTAATGATTTTTAAAGTGTTTACAACTTAATTAATAAACTATGAATAAGCGTTTCATTAATCCTTAATAGGGGTCTTATTAATGGTCTTATTGTAATGTGGTACCAGAAAAACACAGAAGACTCTCAGTCAGTTGGGCTAACAGAGAAGGAGCTCAGTTTGTGAAGGAGGTGAATTCTCTGCTGCCCACCCGTCACAATATCCTCGGTGCCCAATTATTTATAAGAAGACACTTTGGTACTATTTATGATCATGAAATTTGATGTAAATACTAAGTAATTTTTTTTTTGGCATATTAAAGCATGTAAGGACTAAACATAATTATGTAACTTGGTAGGACCATATAAGTTTTCTAAAAAAAAATGTTTAACCAAAAGGAAATAAAATTTTTCCGTGAAATACAAAATTTCTCCATGAAATAATTTTATACAGTCTGACTTTTTTCTACTATTTATAAACATGCTTGACCAAATGATTTTTCATTTTATTGTTAAGATACAATACAAATAGAAACATGAAATAATGAAGAAATAAAATATGCAAAAAAAATCATTTTCCCATATTTGTTTTCTTATTGAGAAATAGTGAGTTAAAAAGGTCTCTATGCATATTTTATGATATTATTACCCATGCAATTCCAGTTAAGCTGCTTCCCATTGCTTCCAGCCTTTCCTATGCAAGGTTAACAATCATGTGATATCTAAATTAAAACTGAAACAGACATGGATGACCTTTTATACAGCTCTGAAAAAGAAATGGCCTTATTTCCCAAAATGTCAAAATATTATTTTCAAAATAGGCTGACTACATCAATTGAAAACAAATCCCGGTGTTTTTATCCTAACCAAAGACAAGTTTGCAAACCAGAGATGTCTACCGGGGAAGTTCGATGGGATGAAAACAGAGGGGTTAATCGTAAATCGGTGGTTTTGATGTTAGCTTCTGCAAATAGACGCAGATTTGGGGTTACTTCAGGATGGAGTCATGGATGAGGGGTCATTCCACATGGCAGCCACGTCCCTGAACCTGCCATTGGAGTTGTGGGAAAGCAGCATCCGTTAGTTTCTCAGTGAACAGCTGTCTGAGACCCCCTTAAGAAGTGGAAGATGTAAAGTCCTGTTTGTTGTGTGTTCTGGGGTCTCCTGCTCTGGAGCCGATAGCATTTGACTTTGAGATGTAGGTAGACTAAGAACATCAGAGATGTGGATAACAAGTTTGTTTTTCTCTGTTGATAATACATTTGTGGTTTCAGAGGATGGATGGGAAACAGAAAAAGTTGTAGAGGAGCATGCTAGGAAAATTTAAATTTAAATTATGTATCGCTGTTTTGATCTTATGTGCCATGTCTTACTATCCAGCCCCTGTTAATGTAGTCTCAAGGCTTGTCAGTGTTGGGACTTAGCTGCCTGTCATGAAATCACATAGTTTTTTTATCTCAAAATACAGCCCAGTTAGATCTTTGCAAACCGAGCAAAGCTTTGAACGTTTAATGGTTCATTTATAAAAACATCTAATTAGCTAATCTGCAGGTTCTAATCAAACAAAGAGAGTTCTTGTCTCAGTCGTTGGCATTGCTCCCATGAACCACTTTTTCTGGCTGAAACTTTATTTATCTTAATGTCTACACTTGGAAGGAAATAAAGAATAAGAACCAAGAAAATAACATGAACAGCCACAATATTCAATGACTTATTTGTCTGTCAAAAAACAACAGATGTCGTGCATTGATTGGCAACTCATTAAAGGTATCAGCGTGAAATACTAATATTAATAATAGTAATAATAATAATAATAAGCATATTCATTCAGGTTTTGCATTTATCCGTTGGACCCTGTTCACACCTGGTAGTATCATCAGTCTTTGTTGGTCATAACACAGAGCTCAGACTTGAATCCTTCTGAACATGCTAGTTAATTTCTGCTACATGCTTGTACACCTAGCTGAGACCCACCGAAACGTTGTTGTACTGCAATAAAGAAATCAATTATTAATGAGTTTACAAGAGCTTCCCAATAATTATTTATTTTTCATAAGCATAATTACACAAGGTAATTATCTCAAATCGAGCTCCGTAACTGTTACTCAAATCACGTTTCATCAAATACATAAGGAGAATCACCAAAGTGTATATCCACCATACAGGATATTATTAACCCTTGAGCCTCAAAAGGGACGTTTTTGTCTTTTCACTTTGGACATTTTGATAATTTTGGCTGTGACAACATAATTGGCTTTATATGGTCAGTTCAGGAAGAGATATTTTTTTTTTTTGTTTTAAAATGGGGAAAGGTGGTCTTTTTAAAAATATATATATATAAAAATATATACATAAAATATATAAAAATATATACGATACTAAAGAGTAGCAATAATAGTAGGCACCCCCCTACCTAAAAGAACTACTCAGCTCACTGACCTCAACACGATCCCTCCGTTCTACCCACTCATACCGCCTCCTCCTTCCCCAGACTAAGCTCAGCACCATGGGTGATCGGGCCTTCTGTTCTGCTGGCCCTCATCTGTGGAATGCCCTCCCTGACCATCTGAGGGCTCCACAGACGACTGACACATTTAAAAAAGGACTTAAAACTTTCCTTTTTAGCAGAACCTATAACTTTAATTAACATTGCTGCTTTTCGGTCAGGCTTTTATATAGTTATTATTTTATTTTTTTATTGATGCTTTTATCTGCTTTTACTTTGTAGCACTTTGATCCAAATGTAAAGTGTTTTGTCATTTTAAGTAATAGGGTAATAGTGGTATTTAAAAAAGGTAAAAATCCTTAAAATAGATTAATATGTTATAATTATAGTCAGGACTAATATTAGTTAAAAGCATGGAAGTGCATGAGGGTGTACAATAATATGAATGTATAATATTGTATAGCTGGTTTCCTTTAATAAAAAAATGAAAGACCGAACAAAATATAATATTGTTTGAAAATTACGAAAATGATAATCAAAGACAATATCCCACAATGAACAGGTTAAAATTAATAGTAAATAATAATTAACTTGGTATTGACTATGTGGAAGATAGCTAAGTTTTATCTCTTATGTCAGAAAAAACAAAAAAACTAAAACAGGGGCATCAGTTAAAAAGAAAGAAGTGGTATTTAAAGTGTTATAATCCTGGAAATAAATGAATGTTGGATAGTTGATCAGAACTCATGTTAGGTGAAAGCATTACATCAGAAAAAATATAAATTAACATTAATATACAATGTTTTATGGCAGTTTTGAGAAGAGAATGTTCTACATTTTCAACTAGCATGTTAGTACAGCCAGATGAACTGAAGGACAAGGGTTAAAATGATGATGTCATAGTGATGCTAAGTCTCATTTTGTAAATAAGAGAATAAAGCTATAAGACTCTGGGTGAGAACATATTGGAGCCATGGTCTACATTCTGTAGGTTTTTCTGTGTATGCCAGCTCACATTAGCCTGAAGAAGGTATATATAGCTTGGCAACACCTTCAGCTGCTCTGGATCGTTTCTCTTTGGCTACCCTGGTATTAACAAAGATCTAAATAGCTAATGAAGGAGATCTCGCTCTTGAAGGTCTCACATAACCATTCATTTTCTTCTGGGGTTGGATTTAAATGGCAGCAGGCTACTTAAAGCCTATCATTGGGGATCCTGATTCCCTGGCCAGATGGGAAATGCAATCTTTCCAGGTGGTGAAGTGTCTAAGAAACACCTTCGCCAGATGCCCAAAGCACTTCAGTAGCTCTTCTCAAAGCTCCCCTTAAAAGTCCAAGCTCCTAACTTTATCCTTAAGGGACCATTCACGTTACCTGTGCGACCCGAGAGAAGCTTGTTCTCTGTAATGGCTTCTCACAATCAACTGGCCATGATGGGATAAATAAAGCAGTTTGAACTGAATTGACACTTACTACACTTACTACCCGATATAGGAAGCTCATTTTTAGCCGCTTGTATCCACATTTTTACTCTATTTGTCAGGACTCAGAGCTCATGGCCATGGGTGAAGATTGAAATGTATATTAGTTGGTAAATCAATAGTTTTGTGTCAGCATTCCACTGTTACAACACCCATATCAGTACTGACGCTGCACAAACAAAAATTAATGTTGAATACTATGTAATCCAACAAGTTTTCTGTTAAACGGCACATTACAAAGACTTTGCAAACAGTTTCGTAAGGTTAATGACAGGCTCTTACAGCACCGATTATTACCAAAAACCTGATATGAACAGTTTAGTACAGAAGGATACTATCTAGTAGGATATCCTCTTATGAGGTCCAGAATGCATTTGTGCACACACGTGTGGTGGTACATATTTAAATGTGGTCTGAGTGATCTGATAAAATGTGTCCTCAAAAATTGTTCACATCTGTCCAGGTGTGGTTGGGTCAGTGATGTTAATACCAGGTGTGAGCATGGCTGTAGGTCATGCAGGAGTCCGGACGTTAGAGTTACCTGGCATTGATTAGATACTGGGCTAGGCTGATGTTAGCAGGAGTCCCTGTGATGGTGATCTGGCGCTCTGTTGAGCCCTCCATGGCATTGGCAATTTTGATCTGCGCCCCAGACATCTGTCGGATCTCGTTTATTTTGGTTCCCTGACGTCCAATGATGCAGCCTATTAACTGGAAAAGAGTAAAAGTCTTTGTCCATAAAGCATGAAGGAACTCCCTATGTTGCCGAAATACATTTACACTCAGTACTTACTGCTGGGGGAGTTTGATGGATTATAAAAGGGTCTGGTTTCAATTTAAAACCCATCACTCGGTGGTTTTATTAATGATAGCACACTCAATAGATCAGCTCACTCTAGGGGGTTCTGTTGTGCCATAGTAAGAATGGATGTTTGCAGGATCTCGTCTCCCTCCTTATATTCCGCTTATCCGGGTCACAGGGGCAGCAGTTTCGGGAGGGAAGCCAAGACTCTCCTCTCCTCGGCCACATCCACCAAACGAATCGGACTTACTACCAGCAATGCGAACCAAACTCAGTATCATTGTTGATAATGTTGGCGATCTGTTTCTCATTATAATATTATCAGTTGAAAAGAAAGTGAGGGGGTAGGCCATGCTGATATGACAGTAATTCTGTTAACTTTACATCCATGTTTGTGTGTGGTGGTATCCCTACCAGTTGAATTTGAAGATGCAGTGTGTAAAATTATTTAGCGTCTAGCAGTTCCAGATTGCAGCCCATACAGCAGCCCAATCCCCATCCAAATGTTTGGGGATGCCTTTAAGTGTCAAAATGATGTACTCTCTTAACATAATAATAAAAACAAAAAATGTTGTTCTGCTTTGTGGTTGCGTTGAAAGTTGAGACCCTGTCCCTCCCGCCACAGTGAGGGTGGAAGCCACTGTGGGCACTCAGATGACACTCCTGGGAGGCAGCAAGTCCAGGTGGAGGGGGATGAGCCTTTCCAAGCTGTTATTTATTTAAAAGCCATGATGAAGTCTACAAGGAGACCCTTCAACACATTGTGGCCATGTCTCACCCACTTAAATCCCCTGGATTACATGGACCCTATCAGTTTATCTCTCAATAGTTACACAGATATTCATGTTTTTTGCTTTTCCTTTATTAATTCATTATCCGTAACCACTTATACTGTTAAGGGGGCTGGAGCCTATCCCAGCTGACATTGGGTGAATGGCAGGGTACACCCCGGAAGAGTCGCCGGTTCATCACAGGGCCAACACATAGAGACAGACTAGCACTTAGCACTTTGAGATTTGATCCAAATGTAAAGTGCATTATAAATTAAATGTATTATTATTATTATTATTATTACAGACATCCGTTCACGCTCAGATTCACTGAGCCGGAGTTCCCGGAGAGAACTCACTCAGACAGGGAGAGAACAAACAAAAGACCCGGACCCTTCTCAAGTTAGGCTGCGGTTCTACCCACTGTGCCACCCGGGCAAATTTTTTTTATTTTCATCTAATTATATACCAATATCAACATAGTTTGGAATGTTATATTTCATTAATTCCAAGATAAAGCCCAAAATTTTACACACTGCACCATTAAGACTCTCTGGGCAAGAGCTTCTGAAATGGTCGGGGTAATTTTTGCTTATGTTGACACTCAGACACTATTGGATCAAGAAAGGAGCTTAGCTATGGAACATTACCACCATGCTACTGAGTGATGTAGCTTCTCGTAGGGACAACACTGCCCAACTTTCTACATTTGTACCATGAACAATTGATATCCTCTTGAAATAATCTTTAATTTGATTTTAGACACCAAATGAAAGTGTGAACTTTTTAAACCTTTACCTATCAGTATGCCGTAAGAAAGCAGTACTCACGTCATTAGGGATGGTGAGTTCATGGGTGCTGGCTTGTGGACTGGCATCCAAACCTAAAGCAATGCGATAAAGAAAGATTGATTTTGATAAGATTATTTTCGATATTGGCAATTATTACCTCAGAACATCTCAATTGTATCACTGTACTTTGAGCATAAAGCTGCAGCAGAAATTAATAAATAAATAATTCTGCTCAGTAAGAAAGTACAGCTAAGTCACTGACGATATTCCTGGCTCACACTTCATTTATACGTTTGATCAGGGTTTGCTGAAAAGTTTACAATTTAATCATCTGAATTTCAGGCCTTTAAAAAAAAAAAGAGTCTTACACACCGACATTCATTGACATCTGCAAACATAATGGCCATGGTGGACAGGAAATAAGTTAAAAATTTGCTTTATAATAGTAAAAAGTTAAATGCAACATGCTGAAAACTTCAGAAACTTTGACAATAGGTGGGTTTACATGTACTACCTAATTCCGATTAGATTTGGAAAAGACGTCTAATCGGAAAGAAAATGTTACATGTAAACACCCCTTTCCGAATGGAAAGAACTTTTTCAAATATGATTTCATTCCTTTGCAAGGAGGTAGTCTAAATCCCTTCAGAAAGCCTTTCTGCTAGTCAGTCGCTGCTTGTAAGTTTTTTTCAGCGCTGCAACGCATTTTAAATATGGCTACTTCAAAACAGTACTGGTCTGCATCGCAGAATGATTTATTCATTGCCACCTAGAAATTTTTTAACATTTGTGGACGGTTAAATCGGCGAAAAGTCACTTCTGCACATTCCCTCTTTGTCGTATTCTTCTTCTGGGCGATTCTGGCGGTTGACACCCAGCTCACCGAAACATTATCGCCACCTTATGAACGGGAGTCTGGATCCGCGCATGTGTGAAAGTGAGTCAATGTCAAATGTGAGTCAATGCATGTAAACACCGGGTCGGAAAAGATCACAAGTCATGTAAACAGGCGACCGACATTGTAATTCGGAAAGGTTTATTTCGGAAAGGAGAAAAGTGTCCCATGTAAACCCATCTAATGATAGTATGGAGTTGTTGTACAGCAAGTTAGAAAAGTTGTTTTGCTATACTAAGCTAAGTAAGTGTATTTGTCCAAAAGTAACACTTCTTCATAGGTGCAGTGTACAATATTATGTAGTGGAGGGTCTTCTAGATATGTTTGCAGGCAAAACACATCTAGTGGAGCCGACTAGCACCACAGAGAGGAGCTTCCACATTTTTACAATGTTTAAAAGTTAAATATAAATGTTGAATCTAAATCTTGATTTTATATCTAATTGTAAAATCTAAATCTAAATGTTAAACTTTAATGTTTAGAAAATATGCAAATTTACACTGACAGCAGCAGAAGTACCAAGATAAAGGCTTGATGAAGGAAACCACTTTTTTCAAAATTAAATGCATCCCTTATGCACCAAGGTGGTTTTCTGAACTATTTCTGGGCCATAGCCTGACTTGGAAAAGCCCAGGCCTCTAAAAACAGGCTGCTTAACAGCAACCAAGAGCTTGCCAAGATAAAAGTAGGAAGCAGTGATGTCAGAGACTTGGGGTGGGGTATTCAAAGCAAACCAAAACATTTTGTCTGCCATGTTTGAGAAGCCTAAGTGAGCGAAAGTTATATCTACCTCAAGAACCAAAAAAACATGTTTTTGAACACAGTCAGTTCACACCTTTGTTTGTTTTTTAAACTTTCTTAGTGCAAAAGGGGCCAAGTTTGTTGTGGATATATGGGGTTTTATTTTCGTTTATTTTCAATATTTACATTTAGAGATAATATGAAATATAACATTTAGATTTATTGTTTAGATTTATAACATTTAGATTTAGATTGGAAATTTTTGAGCATATGCATATGCTGCACGATTGATCTAACCACAATCGACAAAGGTGAAGTCAGCCTGTGCGATTTCATGACAGCAAAAGGCTGTAATTTAAACATGAGAGAGAACATAACTATCTATTCTTTGTTTGTACACCGTCTGCTCATTTTCTCCGCCCACAATGAATAATAGCCAATCAGTGTCTGTGATGCGAGTGAGTGGCGTGTGTGGCCAAGTCACTATTCTGTGTTGTGGAAACTCTGAGTTGGTTAATCCAGAGATGCGGGAATCGTCAACTATCCCATTTTTCCATTCCAGAAAATGGGATACGTTGAGCCACGGTATACTCTGTGAAGTTTACAGAGCAGAATGAAGTTCTTCCCGACTCCTCCGTCTGAGCCTGAAGCAGAGCTGCAGACTCAACGTGTCCGTCAATAACTTGTCATATTAATAGATTGACATCAGGGGAGAACTGAGAGACACAGATTATCTGTGCTTTTATTAAACAATTTATCTGAATGTCCCGGTGGAGCGGGGGTAACCCGAATCGTTATCAGTTGAAATATGTTATTCCACCAGCGAGTGCTGTGTCCACCCAGGATTAATCTTGTATTTGTGTTCGATTATCAGCTGCTTTCATGTGTGCTTAGTGCCAATAAATGAAAATATAAATCTGTTGAATATCATTCTGCCACATGGTCACACAATATTCAGAGACAACACAAATTTTGACAAATGTAAGATTATCCATTTTTCAAAATCTGGGTTCTAAAAATGTATAAACCTATTAAAAAGAAAAATGTCTTCCTTCCACTTCAACCTAAAATGCGAGAATCCCTCTCTAGGGGCAGTGTATAGTTTGTTGGTTTTACGCTACTGATCAGCCAGGCAGGCAAACATGCTTGAGTAGTAGAAGACGACCCGTTCCCCCTGATGCAAAGAAATAAAGGTATTTCTCTTGGCTAATGAAAAAATAATGATTTAAAAAAAAAAATTTAAAAGGCCAATAATTTTACAGACTGCACCTTTAAAGATTCTTTATGAAATTGTATTTGCGCTACATTCCATAATGGCTTTCCATATGAAATATAAGTGTGTGATCTGATAATATGATGTGCTTTGATTTAAAAAAAAAACAAATAACTTTATTCATATTTCATATGTCATGGTAACTGCCGTCCTCAAACATTCATGAGATATTTTGTCTTATACCAAGGTCTTTGTGAAACAGTTGAATTTGCATATTGGGAGGAGATATTATTGGTTACTCAAGTGCGTTTTCACACCTGATAGAACTTATCATGGCATACCTACGTACTGTCATCATCTTCTACTGTTCTTGATGATGCTGATATGGCTAACGTTAAGTCTTCTCCAGTCTGTATCCACTCTGTGTCATCATCGTGGAAAAAAACTCCTCAAATTTTCAGTACTTTTATTGAGGTTATTTTATATCTTGGAAAAGTCAAGGTATTATGGAATCGTCATCGGTGCTGCCAGGTCCAGATCTGTGTCCGCAGTAGATCCTTCATGTTAGCAAATTAACGCAAAAACGATTTCATGGATATTCTTCGAATTTAAGACCCACATAGACCTTGGTGCAAGGAAGAACTGGATTGAATACTGGAAAGGTTACTTGTATAATTCTGACAATAGGGGGACCAATGTCAAGAAATTATGGTAAATTATAATGAAAAAAACAGATATGTCAACCTCTATACAGTTACTTAGTTAATTATCTAAAGGGACAGTGAATTTTATTAAACTCATACTTATTTTAATCAAGAAATCAACATTATTTACAATAATGTAACATATATTAAGCATCTTGTCACTGTCGAATGCTCGGGGCGGCTGCGGCTCCGAGAGTATGGCTGTCAAACTGGGTTCTTAAGAGTTGTCTTCCTGTAATCTGTCCAAATGTCTAAACCATCCAAAATAGGTATTTTAGCCCTGCAAACAAAACTGTGGTTCAGTTTGATCTGGACTGAGACCAACTCTTTTTGTCAGACCAAAGTCTGGCTATTTTTTGGTCCGATGAAAACGTCTGAACAAAACGAGGCAGCTGTGAAAGATCCGTTATAAAGCAGCCACAGTATTTCCCCTGGCATTTTCATCTTCAATGGCCAACCATCAACATAAAATGTGTTAAAAGACAAATTCATCCTGTTGCCAAGTGATAATGCTATTTTGAAAACATAATTTAACAGTGTCAACATCATTCCTTTCAGCAGATTAATATCAGAAGGAGCCAAGAGAAAAATATATACATGGAGAAAAAAAATGAAAGGTGAGAAACTAAAGGGACCAAGTCATGCTGCGCTAAGAGAGAGAGATAATATTGAATGTACTGAGAAATGTTTCTCTGATGCAAAGTGAAGGAATCATCTAACAGGTCCTGTGGGTACGTACCAGGGAAAGCAGGGTTGGTCTGTCCAAGAGAGGTAAAGGGGGTTTGCTGCATAGCCAACTGGTGGAGCTTGGTCAACTGCTGAAGGGTTGGGAGGGAAAGTAGAACTAAGAGGTTACTGTTACACAGGACACACCAACAAATTAAGTCAACCAAAACCAGGGTGAAGAAATGGTAAGGAGAAGGCAGCAATGGGACAGGGTGGTGGTGGACAGAAAAAGTAAGAGAAGAAGAGATCCTGAGCTGTCTATTGGCAATAATGTTACCATATGAAGCATATGAAGATATATGCTTTATGATTTATTAGATCTATATACCTATACTCTCAGCAAAGTGATATACTGTTCCTCGTGTCTCAGTTGACATTGTTACTAGCTGATGGACGTTTAAGCAGCAAGAAAATTAACCATACCCACATAGTTCTCCATGTCCTGGTTATGTTCTCCATGTACTGGTTACGCCAGTAACCAGTACATGTGGCAGGTCAAGTATTCTAACTCCAGAGAGGTGTTGAGATTCTTGGCTTGTGACCTAACACTTCAATTATGGTTCTGTACCTGACCCCCCACCAGTTGGTTGGAAACCGTCTTGGTTGAGAGGTGGAATGTCTTTTAACTTCAACACACTGGCATCTGAGGCCATGTTGACATTAACCCTTAGCCTGTAAAAATCACAATAAATAATGCTTAATATGCTAAGTTTTTGGTATATTTTATGTAGCACAAAATGACCTCTATGATCTTTCAGCAAAAAAATACAGTTGCTTCTTATTCAACCATCAAGAATCACTTAATCTAACGAGTTTCACTTTCTGAAAAGATAACAGATGAATCAGATCTATATCGGGGGCCTCTGACTGGATGTGTGCTCTCACGCGCTTTAGCCACTCTGTTAGCATTAGCTTTCTGAAACTTGGTATGGTACTTTGGGCTGTTATTTTTTATCCCTTCAATACCTTGAAATAGGTAAATATAAAGAAAAAAAGGTAAACACGAAATATTAACCTAGTTAATATATGGTAATTATTATATATTATTGATAATTACCATGGTTAAAAAGTTGGTAAAAACAGAGAAACAACATGTGAAATACGAGGTATTTATCAGGCAAATAATTGCTATTACTGTTAATAAGTAGCTTAGATAAATACAGAAAAACTTCAGGTAAAATGTGTGAAAGAATTTACGCAGTAAATATATGTTAACCATAGAATAATATTGTTAATTATTATTATTAATTACCACTGGCAACTGGTGAAAAATGAGGTATTAAATAATAATAATAATAAGAAGAATAATAAGAATTATAATAATAATAATAATAATACAAATAATAATAATAATAATAATAATTTTAAAGCATTATATTATTATTAATAATAATAATAATAATAATAATAATAATAATAATAATAACAATAACTTAATATTTCATATAAAACATGATTTCAAGTAATAATATTATGCTATTGGATGATTAGTACTGCTTAGACTACGTGAACAGAGAGAAACTACATATGAATATCTAGGTCTATACATAGTAAATATTATGTAATTTATAGTACATAATTGGGTAATTACCACTGGTAATAAGTCCATAAATACTAATAGAAAAACTACTGCAGAAATAATGGATATTCACCTTGTAAATATATGGTAATTATAACATATTATTGGGTGATTAAACAATAAATACAGATATATTAAAGCAGACATGCTAGGTACCCACCTGGTAAATAAAGGTTTAAGATTAGTAAGATATTATTCCCATTCCATGTAACAAACTCGTACCATATAGGCTCAGAAATATTACTAAGTAAAACATGACAATTTACTTTGCACGTAAACAGATACTGTGCTCTAAAAGGAAGCCTTATTTGTGTCCATGTTCTTACCATGTGACCTGATATATTATAATTTACTGTATACTTACCTGGTAAATATCTAGTATTTAGGGGACTGTAAAAGGAAGTGTTGCCGATTATTCAAAAGTGTTTGATTCCATTTGTTGTTCCAAATATTTTCAGGATTTCTCTCTGTCTTATTTTCAACGGAGGTTTTACAAATTACCGGCTTACTGTTTTCCTGATGCACAGTGAAAATAATTCCATGATGGTGTGGATGACACATATGTAGCCTTTGCAGGTCATGCTTGTTGTATAGGCTTGTGACGTGTGTGGTGTCAAATATTGTGTAACCAGCATGAAATTGGCCATATTGAGACCACTCAGCCAGTCATGGCTTGATGACCCTCCAAGTGCTGATAAGGCCACTCGTTCAGTGCACCTCTGGTAGTTTTATTTCACTTTCCATCGATCTTATTGTATCTTTGATTTACTTCAATATAGCATGCTTTCATTGTATAAAATCTAACACTTCTCCATATAGGAACATTGAAAGAATGCAGGAAAAAATGTAATACTTTTTGCTCCCTCTATTACCATGCATCCTTCTAGTTGGTACTTATGACTCAGAATCAGAGGACCTTTGCTTTTACATGCCTGTCACAGCATCCGTTCTGCCCCCAACGTGGTTTCAGGGTGTCCAACCCCTGATCTGCATCCTTTCCATCAGGAGCAGGGGAAGACGGCTGCTTTTAAGCCTTCTTCCCCTTTTAAGAGAAGTTTTAATGAGGGTTTAAGGGGATGTCAGTCTATACTTGAGTGATCATCAATCCTTGCCCAACTTTAAATTAGAAAATTTGATGCTAGATAGTTTTTCAGATGCTCTCAGGACAAGGACAGATTATAAATGCATAGAACGGTTGACTGGAATCAAAGCGTTATGTACAACAGTACTCATTTTCCTGTTTTCAACAGGAGGTGGTGTGAATTCCTACAGAGTATTGAGCTGCTATCTTCTAAAACCACAAGGACAGAGAATTTTGATGTCATGATGTTCGTATTTTCTCATGTTATTGATGAAATCAGAAAGAGTTTGAACTCACATCTGGGTGTGGTATGGCATATTGTCCCTGAATTGTGTAGGCCTGGAAAAAGAAACAACAAATAGTAGATTTTAGAAGAAAATTAAAAATAAGACAATAAAAATCACCCAGAAACATCCTGTCCAGTCTGTTCATTACATTAAATAATAAACTGATGGATGGTTCATTATCAAGAAACAAATCTAAATATTTCATATTGGTTCCACTCGTTTAAAACAAAGGCATAACTATATGGGGTTATCGCATGTGTCTTACACATCAACAGTGTCCCCCCCTGTCACTCCAGTCAGCAGGGATTCTCCAAAAAACCGGAAAGCTTTTGTGAAAAGTAAACGCGCCCCGGCTCTCTGTGTGGATCAATTTCCATTCAACAAAGTCAGTCTACTTCTTTCATTTTTTTTATTCAGTCAAAGTCCGGCATTAATTGAAAGTTGGACAAATATCTGTCAGCCTGTCAGTCCAACTATTAACAACTTCACTGAGTCGAACAGTTCCTGCCACTCATACCTATAAGGCTTTTGTAACACATATTTCTAACTTATTCCTACCTTTCTCCACTTAGAATGACAATTTTACACTGTGAAGTTTTTTTTTTTAGTCAGCCAGTCACGGCCTTCACTGCGACTGATGTCATCAACCAGTAGTCATCAATATTAATTAAAGGCGTTCCACTGACTTTGTAAGGGCACATGTGGGAATTGTTTGAAATCCGCATATTCTGTGCCACACTTGGAGGAGGTTGTGATTTATAACAGGAAATTGGCGTTGGCTGTGCATATACATTTTTTTGTGCACACAAAATCGTTTATTTGTCTGCACAAAACTTTCTGATGCAAACCTACACCCAGTTTTATATATGAGGCCACTGGTGAATATCTGTACTGGTATTACCGGAGGAAAATAGGTTCCAACTTGGTGAATTGATTAATCAAACATTAACATGTTTTAACATTTAAAAAAATGAAGTTGTCCGTGTTGAGGCACCTTAAAAAAGGGAGTGTTGATGAATTAACATTGACAGCCCTAATTTATAGTGGAAAGCAAAAGTAGTTTTCAAGTACCCATGTCACATTTTAGTTCCAGTGACCTGAAGGTGACAAATCCTCCAAAGTACTGGCCAACAACACCATCAAATCATCTCTCCATCAAAAAGCCAAAAAATAACATTTGTAACACAATGTTTGTTTTTCTAATTTATAAAAGTCACAGCTATTAATTATGGTTTTTACAATTTTTAATGTTCCGTCAAGCTTTAAGATTTAGAATATAGAATGTTTTTGAAAGGTTTAATCACCAACCTCCCTCATTTTCTTTATCTCTTGTCATATTTTTCATACCAACATCAAATGACCCGGCTTTTTGTCTCAATTTAATAAATCTATTACTTCTGCTTTTGCTGCTGACACGACTACAGGCGGGCATGTGTGAATAAGTAAAGAGGTGAGCAGTGGCTGATGTTGCAGTAAAAGTGTCAGGTTGGCTCTAGGCACAGACCGAAAAGCTAGAGTTAACTCAGCTCTTACCTGGCCACCAGAAAAAATTACTGGGGTTGAAGCGGGCTTTGGGCGATAAGGGATGGTGGCACCTTTTGGCGGAGACTAAAAGAATAAGAAAACAGAGAAGAGAATCAGCATATTCTTACTGTATTTCTGGCCTTGTTTCATTAATGCATTATTTTACTTTTTTACATAAATTTTTCAAACCATCTACCTTAAATTTTTTGTAAGGTCCGGTATGTATGCCACACGGCACAAAAAATTGAGGAGATACAGTACAAAGAGCTTTAAAAGTTGACACAAGGAACATTTTATTTATGTGGTGGACGGCTCAAACAAACATTCTGATTCGTAGTATGTATTGTATTCTATACAAAATCTATGAAACAATGGTACAGTTTAACCTTAATTCTGTCATACTGTTCTGAGATACTCATACTAAACCTAACTAAATAGTTTTAAGCCTGAATCTACCAAAACTGCAAGCATTTCATAACCTTTGATAATTTTACAACTACAATGGCCACGACAGTGGACGTCATGGCAAAGATCCGTCTTTTCCATTCTTTCCTATATGTCCTTTAAGAGTCTCATGATGGCAGCAGGCTGAGCAGGATATTCTTGATATCTCCCCCTTCAAAAAAACCTTGAACTTGGGAAATCAAAAGGCTTTCCCAGACCAGATGAGATATAGCTCTACTCCATGCTTACGCCAGATTGGAACTCCTCCTCCTATCTCTAAGGCTGAACTTAATCAACCTACAGAGGAAGCTCATTTTTGAATCCACAATCTCATTCTTCCAGTAACTATCCAGGATCAATAGGTTAGGTGAGGGTTAATATATCTAAACTACATTGGACTGATACAACAACCGCATTACTAATAAACAAAACTGCCTGTCCATCTCACAACTCAATTTCTGTTTACTCATAAAAAAGACCCCGAGATGCTAAAACTCCTTTGCTTGAGGCAACAACTCACCCCAAACCCAGAGGAAACAGTTCAGGCCAACTGTCTGTTGCACGCCCTTAGATTTTGAGGCAAGGACTCTTTTGCCAGCCGCTTCACGTTTTGCATCAAAACGCGTAGGTGCATGTTTAAGATTATAGAGTAATGGAACAGAGCCAACCACGTCATCAGCAAGTATCAGCAAGGTATTTCTTATTTAGATTGAGTCAATATTATTTAGTAATTTGTCTGATTACTACAATTAGATAAGTATGTTTTCTGAGCTTAAGTTTGTTGGACTACAGTTAGGTCCCAGAATATTTCCTTGCTGGAGGCTGAGACACTACCATACTTAAACTTCATCACTTGAAGCAGCTTATCACCCCCAACCCCGAAGGAACAATCCACTGTTTTTCCAGCACTCTCATACCAGCCGATATTAGCTCTCAATTTACCAGTTTAGCTACGTTCCAGCTCTCACCTATGGTCATGAGCTCTGAGTAGTGACCAAAAGAATCAGTTCAAGGGTTGAAATGAGCTTTCTTCAGAGAGTGACCGGGCTTAGTCTTAGAGATATGGTGCGCAAATTGGAGCTTAACTGGCTTGAAAGGAGCCAGTTTAGGTGGTTCCGGCTTCTGATCAGGAGGTCTCCAGGATGCCTCCTTTTGGAGGTTTTCCATGCACGTCCAACTGGAGGGACTAAATATCTTATCCAGCCTGGGAATGCAGGAGACACCAGGATTAGCTGGATAGTGTTGCTGGGGAGAGAGGCGTCTAGAATTTCCTGGTAGCCTGCTGCCATTGCGACACAGCCCTGGATCAGCAGAAGGAAATGAATGAATGGAGGCTGGGACTCCATGTAAATTAGTGAGCTTTGGGTTAGTGGTGACACATTTTCCTAAAAGTGCCTTACTTGTGCTGACTATAGCTTGATATTTAATTTTAAGAAAATGAGAAGGATATTGATCATGTCATCAAACTGTAAGCAAGTAAGCTTTAAAATACTGTTTTGCTCTACTGTTAAATAAAAGACAATCATGTATTGGTCACATGGCAATCAATGTACTGCAAGTAACCACATTTCTAAAGATGCATCACTGTACATTAGAGAACCAACAGAAATACCTCCCTGAGGCAATATTTGGACTTGGTTACTTGGCAACAACTGATAAAGAGTGTGTTGTTCATGAAAATGAAGATGGACTATGGGGTTCAGAGATGGCAGTAATCTCTATTCATAGCTATAATAAAAACAAAAAGTCCACTCTTCTGAAAGAAGAGAAGAAACCTGATGACCACAGACTAATTCGGCACCAAGTCTCTTATTTTCCTCGAAGGCTGCCTACTTTCGAGACAGGAGGTAGGTGGGTTCAATGAAAAGGCAGGCCAGGCTCAGTTTGCAAACGTGCTGTAATGAAACACTTATTGATTAATGCTGTGCGGCAGCAGCAAGGCTTCTCATGATAGTAGAGAGGGCTTAATCAAATTTCCTGTAAGCGGCTGCTCTGCACGGGGAAGAATATTCGCTTAGGTATGTGCTCTAATTACAAAAATAAGAACCAAGGATTTTGCTGTGCTAGCTGTAAGTGTAAGAATAGATAAATGCATCTACTTGGCATTCTGTTAAACTATTACCGTTGTTGGTAATAACTAATTAGTTATTAATTTCAATGGGAAGGATATCTCAATCCAAAATAATATTGATCAATGTTATTCTGTTTAATGGCTCAATTCCTTGATTTTTTAATTTTTTTTCTTTGTGGCTGAGGTTAGCAAACCTGATTTTTTGCTTGTTAACAATTGTATTTCTATGGCCTCATTAATAGTCTTAAGAACAAACATGCATTCAGTTCCCCATCTATCTTTGCATTGTTTTCTCATGCGTTAGCGTTTCTTCTGGATATTCTGCTAGGCTGCTTCTAAAGCCTTCTTCTTACCAACATAACAAACTGGGTAAAGTTCTACTCAGCATCATGAAAAGAGGTTGTTGAGCTATTTTACTGGACCAGTGAGCAGAATAGGTGTTTTTTTTTAGTCATCAATACATGCACAAGATTGCACTCATACGACAAAAGGCTTGACAACAGCAACAATATTATTGGCACATCATAGTGGAATTTCATCACTTGTCCATACTCCATGAGCGTGCTTTCAGCACCATTTATGCTAAATGTTAAAGATGTAAACGGATTGAGCTTTTCATCAATATCTTTCTGTAATTTCATAAATATTTGCAAATGTTCTTGTAGAGCTAATGTATACGGATGAGACAGGCAAAAGATAGCAGTGCCATTGGAAATCATTCAGGCAGTTAAGCTATAATTCAGGTTATTATTAAGTCAGATTAATGAGCCTACAACATGTAGATGGCCAAATCTTGTATCTCCATTGGGTCAAAGTCTGTAATGTATAGTAAATATTGGACACAGTCTATACATTAATGTTATGGTCCCTTAAGACGTGGACCCAGAAAAGAAAACAGGAAAAGTGCGGTGAGTTGGGGTTTAATTTTGGCCTTTTTTAATAATCCTGAAAAGTAACCGTTTTAGTAACTGCGATTATGTCAACAACACATACATGCTGAAATATGAGCGCTGATGGACATAACATTTGAAACAGACACATATTTTACAAGCAGAGCACAAATGGGTCTTTACTTGAAATATTGCTATGCTTCCCCCAACAAATTCAATCTGTACTATCTCCGTTTCATCTGTATCTGTGAGCTCTCTGAAAATGTGCTCAAATATGTACAAAATGAATGCGTACCAGGTTAAGATAGAGAGATCCGTTCTTAAATGTTGAACATAATATAATATGAAAACCAGTAAAGGACATCAAAAACGGATACGGTGCTGACCCTGCCATTCTGGGAGGTGTCCAATTAGTCTTTTTCATGGCTCATTGTCTCTGAGGCTAACGGGCTTATGCCTTTTCCTTAAGGCCAAATGATTGTTTGAATAATTATATGAATTATTAATATAAATGAAATATGTATATTCACTATAAATACACTTTCTTCTTACCAATTGAACTGAAGTACTGTATTTTTTCTTATAGGTCAGCAGGAGAAGATACAATGCACACATTTTGTCAAATTGAAGTGCAAAATCCCCTACCAACTTATTCATATAGTCTGCGAGTGACATACACTTCTGCCCCAAGGTGCTCCTTAGATATATTAAAATTTATCTCAGGTTTTATAAGGATCGTCTTAAGTAGTCTTATAAATTGTTTAATCATCATGGCTGCTTTAGTGGTCAGTTATAATTTGGAGAGAGCTTTTATGATGGTTCACCATATTTTCAATTGATTTCTGCACAGTTTCCTGAGTGGTTGTGACTCTAAAGGTCAGCCTCACTGAAACGTCCACGGATATATTGTCTTCATAAAGATGAACTATAGCGCGTCATCAGAAAAAAGGTGAAGACCCATACCTTCATCACGCATCTTGTGCCACCTGTGCAACAACAGTGTCTACAATTCTGTAAGATACTCTATATTCAAACTTTTCATCTTCACATATGCAAAAAATGGAAAACTTGGACAGAAAATTGCTTTTTGAAATATTGGTGTTATTTACATGTCAATAATAGCTCTAAAAATATGGACAAAATGCATTTTATATATGGAGTCCCAATAGAACCAATTTTGTCCCTTGACATGCAGGGACGTGGTTGGGCTGTTTGGGCTCATGGGATTGAAGAAGTATATTATAGGCGACATGCCGTTGATAGAAATGGTTAGATCAGGATACATTCTGGAACATAATGTAGTTCCATACTGCATTTGGGAATTGCGTTGTGTGAAATGTATTCCTTGCACATTCTTGGAAGCCACCTAAAATGAGTTGCAGGACAGGATTAGGCCCTTGGGGCATTGCGTTTGACACATATTCCCTTACCTGATGATGAAGTGTATTTATTCATCATTATAAATACTAAGGTCATAAATAATTCCAGGCGTTACTTTCTTAAACCTATCAAAGTGTGGAACAAAATGTAAAGCAAATATTGTATGACGAAACAATTTGCTCTCCTTATGCAGTAAAATTGACGGTCTGGTTGACAGAATGCACAGAAAAAGCCACCTGTTTCTCACATACAATAACTCCCAACTTATGGTGGATTTTTTCTTTGAAGCTAATTACATTAGCACTTTGAAGTTCTTTTTTCTTTCAAAGTGCTGACATACTGACATACCTCCAGCATGACCACACAGATTTGTTTGACACACTGGATAATGGCTTCTGGGGTCCCAGAGATTGTCACTGCACGTTCAGTCGAGTTGGGCAGCATGTCCCCTGCCACCTGAACCTGGGCCCCTGTGGACTGAAATAGATATGAGAACATTGACAAGACTCTGATCCACCTTACACAAGCTGCGCAGCTTTCCGAATGGCTTTACATGCAATCATTCTGTAGGGCAACACGGTCAAATATAAATTTTCTGCCAATCATCCCCTATCAGCCAGCTCCATCTGCTGCAGGCTGTATGAAAGGTTTTTGTTCTCCCAGCATCAGCTTTTAAAAGAGCATCGGGATAAATAGAATGTTTAGTTCGGTCTCTTTTTTGATGTCCGGGTAAATTCTTAAAGCATTTCACCTCTCATCCGAGCAGCTTTGTCATTTCCAGTTGATGGGGAATTGCAGGAATTTAACCTCCAGTGAGGTTGTTAAGACATTTAGAAGCATTGAGGTGAACAAAGGGAAAAATAAAATAATTTTGGGGGATCTTTTTGAATGGATGGAATAGAATATTCATAAGTCTGTTGTTTGACCTTCTAATGAACTAGAGAAAAAAAAATCTAGGCCCATGAAGTCGTCCCCAACAGCGTGGGTATATCTCTGCCCCAAATCCACTGCGTTATACAAGCAATCTCCCTGATTGAACACCTAAAAAAAAATGTAAAGTTTTGTCTCAAAACATATATATGAACCTTTTAAGTAGAATCTCGTCACCTTCCTAAAATAATGGCCTACATCATTTTTTGCCTAAATCAGTTCCTCATGATGCTGGCCACCTCTGGTAAAATCCCCCACATCCTCAGTTGAACAGATCATGCGATTCTACCAGTGTACAATATAGCCTAATCAAGAGGGTGCCTGTGTACTGTACTCATACTTTGTATTGTTGAACTCAGGAAAAAAAGTGTGTGAAACTTCACTGTCTGATAAAACATGAAGACCCAACTCATGAAACGTTTCGTCCTTTTTTTTGTTATGCAAAATAATAACTTTCAAGACCAGAATGGGAAGTGACGCAACCCCTATTTGAGTTACAGTAAAATGTTGCATATCATACCTCTCTCATTTCTTTTATTTTGGAGCCTCCTTTTCCTATGAGGGAGCCACACTGGCTGGCTGGCACCACAAGCCTTAAGGTGACGGGGGGCTTGCTGGTTGCCGGGCTGTTACTCATGGAATTGATTATGTCCTGGAACACAGAGAAACATACATGTTTTTTTCCTGTCATAGTGTATACGAAGAACTGAATTTGAATGAATTTTTTGGTTATGACTATACAAGTGAATTATTCTTAAACTTTAAAGTCAGTACAAATAGGCTGAAAACACACTAGGGGGTCTCCTTCTGCAAGCTCCCATCACATAGCTCAAGTGTAGAAATTAAATGAGTTACATCAAAGTCAGGATCAGAGGGAGAGAAGGCTGAGAGTACACAATCTAAATTCATCTATTAAAGGAATGGGACACAAATATCTTCTTAAGATATATTACTCTGTGGTTGGGATATATTGCATTTAAGAGATAATTACACACAAGTGGGGAGAGAGAAGGGGAGGGTGTGTTGGGGGGATAGTGGTGCATGTTGAGTGTTTGATTGATGTGTTCCAGTGTATGTTTTAGTTCAGGGTGGTTCTTGCTTTTGGGAAGAAGCTTTTCTTGATTTTAGTCCTTGTTTTTATGCACCTGTAGTGCCTGCCAGCTTGGGCAGCAAATCAATCAGGTGCTACCCAGGTTCAGAGCGGTCATTCATGATGCTCACTGCTCTGCTGAGGCAGCAGGAGTTGTGAATGTCTTTAAGGGAGGGGAGAGGGCAGCCGATGATCTTTTGCACGACATTTATGACTCTAAGTAGCCTCATCCTGTCTGCCTCAGTGCAGCTGGTGTACCACACAGTGATGCAGTACTTCATCAGACTCTCGATGGAAGAGCGGTAGAAGGAGACCAGCAGCTTTCTGTCCGTGTTGTTTTTCAGGAAGCGTATCCACTGCTGTGCTTTCTTGATGAGTAATTGCAGTCTACGAGTTTAGCAGAGATGAGGGTACGCAGGATTTTAAAGTTTTGGAGGAGGAGGGCTGGTGCTGAGAGGAACAATTCAAAGAGCAGTGAGGGCCAAGTTTCACATTTTGGGGGTTGTTTCTAAGAAAACATGTGAGTTTGGGGATGCCTAAGTCTAAAAGTCCATCCTTACATAGCTCCCCTGATGTTCCAGGTGGCTAAGCGCAGTAGGGAAAGCTATGGCTATGGCCCCCTCGGTCGATTTGTTTACCCGATTGGCAAACTGGTGTGGATTGAAGTAGGGAGGCAGGCTACGATTTGGTGTAGTTCCAGCTGCTCGAAGCCCTTCATAATTATGAGTGTGAGTGCTACTGAGTAGTAGTCATTGAGACTGTCTGTGGCTTTTTTCTTGGGCACGGGAATGATGGTTGTTGATTTAAGGCAGTGGTGGATAACAGCTTGTGTCAAGGACTGATTAAAGATGGTGGTGAAGACCCACGCGAGCTATCCGGCACATGCTTTGAGCACCTTGCCAGGAACTCCATCTTGTCCAGCCACCTTCCTGGGGTTTTTCTGCCCGGAGCAACCGTCTCACTTCATGCTCCTGTGGAGTCAGTGCGGGGATGCTGGAGGTTGTTGGGGGCTGATTTGGTGTGGCAGATCTCTGGTGAGATGTCTCAAAGTGAGCAAAGAAGCAGTTTAACTCCTCTGCCAAAAATCCACTGAAGTTTGTAGTTGTCACCTCACAGCATCTACAATTTATGAGGGTCTGTATTCCCTGCCACACCGACCGTTGATTGTTGTGTGAGAGGTGGTCCACTATCCTCTTTTTGTAGTCTGCAAAAGCCTTTTAAATTCTTCTCTTCAGGTTGGCTCTAGCTGGACTGTACAGGGCAATATGATATGACCTGAGGACGCCGATGCTTGCCTTGAGGAGCATCGAGGTGACCACTCTGATATTTGTTAATAGCGTCTAGCAGGGGAGCTAATGCTCTTTTAACATTAGCATCCGTTGATATATAAACAGCTGTGATAATCACTACTGTAAGCTCTCGCTGCAGAAAAAAACAGTCACGAAGGTAGCGATTACCTGACAATTGTAGTGCCAGTTTGTCTATTTGTCGACCAGATCTTGCGTTGGTGACATAGATATTCAGAAGAGGAGGCTTGGGAAGCTTTTGCCTTGGAATGAAGCTCAAGGTCTTTTTAGTATCATGATTGTTTTGTAATGTCTAATGAAGCCTAAGTTTTAGCTTCCTAACTGATGATAAGACAGTTTTCTTCAAAGATTTCCTTACATTTGATAGAGTCAATCTTACCCACTAACATCTCCAGGTTTCTGGTGCCCATCTTCCATTTCCTACGTATTACATAACATACTCCCTCAAGGTCACTGAGGTCCTCTGGTGAGGTGTCTCTGGTTGTCCTTAAGAGAAAGCTGAAAACATGAGGTGACTGAACTTCCTCTGTTGCAGCCCCAAAACTGTGAAACGAGTTGCTACGCAATGTTAGGTCCAACCCTACATGCCTTAAAACACATTTTTAGTGCTTGGCTTTTATCCCAGAATGAGTGATGCACAGTTATTTCTTGTCTTGTCTCGTCTTATTGACGTCTTTTAATCTGAACTTTGTGTTTTCTATGACGCTGCTATACTATTTATTGAATGGACGTCAACTGTTTTGTTTTTGTAATACGCTTATTAATAAAGTTGATTTAAGGAAGTAAACCAGCCCCAGAACAACTTGTCCACTCTCATGCTTCACTCCAGGTATGTTCTTATTTTTAGCATCTGCTTCATTTTTCCTCCTCCAGATATAACACTAATCTGTGGGTTCAAATAATTCAAGTTATGATTCATGGCTTCACAGAACAGAATCAGAATCAGTGGTGTCCGACTCTGAGCAGTCTTTAGAAGAAACATTGGTACCAAATAGGGCAAAAGGAATAGGTTATTGCAAACTTTAAAGCCATATAAAGCATGCATTAGTAGCATATTTTGCCTGAAAATGGGGGTCTGATAAAGTTGGCTGAATAATTACAAGCTGTGGTTCATTTTGATACAGACGGATCTTTGTGAAAGCTGCTTCAAACAGACCCATAACAACAGCTTAACAATAAAATGAAAGTAACAATAGACCGCTGGAAGACAGGTGCTTTGTATGCACATAAAGAGGACAAACAATTATAAGCTCATTAGTACATACCAAGTCAACCGTTCAAGTTTTACTTCATATAAAAATTCTGCTCGCATGAGTCAGTCTTATTATACCTCCTCAAATTTGTAGGCAATCATGGCAAAAGCCTTGAAGATGGTGTCTGTTGGGCCAGTGATGGTGACAATCCTCTCTGGACAGTTGCCCTCAGAAATATTGATCCTGGCTCCGCTCTGGAAAAAAAACACATAAATACTATCAATGCAGTTGATGCTAGAACTATACACACCACCTCCACTCATGAATTAATGGTACAGTATATAATAATAATAATAATAAAAATGTGGGGGGTTATTTAGGGGTATGTCTTTGATTTAAATGGAATATAAGTATGTATTTTGAGTGTACTTTCAGCTGAAAATATATTTTTTTTTAAATTCAGCTTTTTCTAAACAAACCTTTAAAAAACATTTTTTTTGAAATGTTTGTTTAGAAAAAGCTGTTTTCATCTCCATGTCCTTATGGAGGAAGCCATGTTAGACTGAGCACCAAGCCTTGCCGTCAAAGCAAAGATGAAGACTCATGTGGAATCTTAAGGCAGCCCAGAGGATTCAACTTGGCTGTACGCCACCAATTCCGTACACAACAGCAACAAAAGAAAGGAGGCTGGCAGCATTGGCCGTGCGCTTCAGAGCACCCGATCCTCGCCTGGATGTAATTGCTCCCATAGATCGTGGGCCGAGAGCGCATCATCTCTCATCCCAGGGAGCGAACATTCCAAAACTGGCAGCCGTTTGTGTCCCATCCAGTTTCAGCGGTTGAACTGGACGTATCTAAGAAGAACGAGCACTCATTCTCTGGCCACATATTCTCTGTATTGATGCTCCGAGTCGGTTTAGAAAAAAAATTAAAATTCATATGGAAATGGAAAGGGAGAGAGCTCTCATCGCTTTCCCCCCGGCCAAATTTTACCCACTGACCCTTGAGGGCATATTCTCTAAGGTTTCTGATATTGTTTTTGTGGAGGTGAAATTCAATACATTATAATTCTTCAGATGGCACATGTTCCTTCTATCTCAGACTAAAATTTAAAAAAAATATATAACAAGAACTACCCAACATAAGATGACGTGAGTACTACGTGTCCCAAGTCCATCCAATGCTGAACCTGCTTCCTGTCCAATATGTCTTGTCTCACCAAAAGTCATCTGATGGGTTGAATCGCTAGTACAAACAAAACAACAGATCTAAAAGTTTTTCTTCTTAAACCCCTTCCACGGTTTAAAAACAAATTCCTGCTGAGCACAGAGAAAATCATATCAATGTAAGAACAGCCATAAAGTTTCAAACATAAGTCAATTTACAGAGCAAAGCTCAAACATTCAACTGAAGGAACAAGATAAATAACTAATTTTGACAGGAGTGTGACATACTCAGGACTCTAAAAAGGAAGAATCATACTTTATTTTGTTATTATAACCCCAAAAAGGTTGGGATATTCTGGAATCATCTTCGCCCAATCCTTGACCGCCACAGGTCCTTCGGTTTAACACAATAACTTCAAACTCATACATTGATAATTTTCTAATTTTGTACGAGGAAGAACTGGAATATTTTCAGGAAAAGTTGGGTGTATATTACCCACACCGGGTGGACCTTTATCTCCGAATGTTTCCGGGTCATCATTTCTAAACTGTTGGTCTGATTTGGTCCAAATTGGGTGCACATAAAGCGGCTTGAAAATACCTATCTGGTTTGAATTTTGTTTTACTCAAACAATATAATTTAACTCACTAGGGGGAGTTTATTTATCTTTTACATTTATTTATTATGACATAGTAAGCTGTTTTTCTATGAAAAACTTTTAATTTCAGGGGATCACTAAGGGGGATTGCTTGTACAACAAAGGGGATTGGGGAATTTTTTTGGGACACACGCTTGCAGTCAGGAATGACAGTATAGGCCTAGTTTGAGTTGTGTTTTATGAAACTCACCTCTTCTCGCATCTTTTTCACTGTTTCCCCTTTCTGCAAAAAGAGGTAGAATTATAATAAATTATAAAAAAAACGTCAAAACATGACTTGATACGTTTTTTGTTTTTTAATACAATTATGCGTGGTATAAATATATATAATAATAATAAAAATAACTTACCTTTCCAATTATACTCCCGACCTCCTGCAATAAAAACAAAAAGGGACAAAAATGAATGAATCCTCTAAATAAATATTCAACTGGACAATTTGCAGAGGATAAACAGCTGCATGCCAGGGTTACGGGCAACTCTTCCCATTGTATTTAATACTTCAACATAAGTTTGGGTTGAAAAATTGGGGAAGGGGCAGAGAGGAAGCACAGGCTTTGGGCGTCACCGCTCCTCCTCTGTTAATGTGAGGGCTTTGTTGTGATGTTTCAGCTGCAGGCCATTCTCTGCACATTGTCAGCTTCTTCAGCACTATGTAAAATTACACAATTGTGTGGGTCACATTTTTATCTCAAACATAATGAAGGGAATTTGTCATTATAGTCTCTTTTCTCAACGCTTTACCAAAAAATAGACCACTCTGAAATAATGTCCAACACTACCTTTATTACCTGTACCATTTTATCCTTTCAAATGGATCTAGATTTATTTATTTTTTTATTTTACTATGTACATCACTGCCAAAAATGACATTTCTCTTTCAATGTATTCAGCAACATTGACATATTCATCCAAGCCCTTAAATCATGACATATTATTCACGTTTGACAATCAGACCACCACCAAACTGCAGTGAATCATATCAAATCACTGTTATCAAATTATTGATGGACCTCTAGCGAATGTTCAATCAGAGAGACATATCCTCTGATACAGTAAGGCCACAATTAATGCTCATACCACTCTGTTACCCTCACTTCTCCCCCTTGCTCGGTCTCAGAGACCTACTTCATGGCCTCGGTTAATTGATATCAGCTTCACCAATTCAGGTGACATCATCCTTCCTATCAATGTCACACCTGCAAGCGTGTCCCTTCAAAATCAGCTGATGTCTCCATGACTCTCTCTCAGTCCATCTAGGATGAATCCGTTCTTGCATGCTGCTTGTACACACACCCTCTACCTCCGCATCTCCACCCAGTCCTTGGGCATTCATCAAGCTCATCATACATTGACTTCAGCAGAGTCATCAGCCACCACCACCAGCATCCAGACTCCAAAGGGGGGATATTCCATGCTGCTGTTAAGAGGAGAGACCCTTTGATCGCAATCTCCCTGAAGAGTCTGGGCATTAAATACTTTACAATAGAAATTACTGTTTTCACAAGAGTGAAATTTTGCCTGTTTGTAAAGAAATGGAAACAGTACTGTTTCAAAAGATTACACTTTGAGACCCTTTTTTAAAAGTTTGTGTTTTTAGCCAGTGAAAAGGCCTCTTTAATGTCAATGGAGGGTCAAACATCAACAAAACAGTTTTATGTGAAACCTGTGAAAATCCATAGTTACTTTTGATTATCTTAAATGAGTAGCACCTAGAGATGAGAATCACCAGTTCATTCACAATTCGATATTATATCGATACTTTGGACATACGTTGTTTGATTCAATTTGATTCAGGGGCGTGAAATCGTTTTTCAAACGATATTGTATACCCAAATAATTATTTGGTTGCATTTCAAGTCAAGAAAAAAAAATTACAATGCAATTTTGACATGTTTTGACAATTTTGTGATTTCAGCAATAATAATTATAACAAAAAGAACATAGACCTGTGTTTCAATGTTAAAAGTGACACATTTTTCATGTTTAGATACAAATGTTTTTTTTCTTATCAGTTAACATTAAAGACCCCTGATTCTAGACAGTCATGTTCAAAATAAATATGAACATGACTGTCTATATTTATTTTTCATGACATGGTATTTCAAAGGTTCTGATAGGTGCTATGCTCAGTAGTTTGGAGCCATTAAACACTGAATATTTTACATCCTATAGAAAAAATCGTCAACAAAAGCAGGGCTTCTCTGTGTGTCTTCTGAACAATATATTTTTTGCATTGACCAATTTGTGTTATGTTAGCACTCAGCATCTCATTAACAAACTTGTTTTTAAGTTTAACTAGTAAATTATGTTTAATGAAATAGTTTATTTGTACAGACTTGTTTATTGTTTGATTATGGTCGTGCCGTCTATGACAATTTCCACTATATGTTAGTATTAAGCTAAAGGACCAAACTCTAATTATTTTCAACATTGTTATGAGGCAGTAAACATTCAGACTTCATCTGGATGCATTTATGTCTGTCATTTGAAGAACGAGTTATCTGCCAAAGGGGCCGCTAACGTTCAGGGGAGCAGATTAAAAGGACGAAATTAAAATGCAGCGTTTGCCTGTCCCCATTGGTCTGCAGGTCTGTGTGATGATAGGGAAGAGAGCCTTTGTGTGGGAAACACTGCAGGCGTGCTCTGCTAGTAATTTCAAAATAAAGGCAGATCTTAAAAATGACGATATAAATAGATACTTTGACGTTTGATCGATTTCATTGGATCGTTGTTCAACAAACCTATATACGGATCCAGATCGATGAATCGTTACACCCCTGGTAGCCACCCAAGCTAAAATGAACTGAATGACTAGCCAACAGATTCTAGATATCTTGGAGTGTATTCATATGCACAAAATCTGTTATTCGGTAATTATGACCTTTAGAGATAAAGCTCCACCCAGCCTCAGCAATATACAACCGACCTTTCCCAAAATCAAACTAGTTCTTTCTCGCACAAAGGTCTATCTAGGTAAAAAGTTAGAAAATGATCCATGAAATTGTTTTTGAGTTATGTCCAGAAAACAGGGTTTTTGATTATAAAAGGCCCCCTCTTGTGAGTTAAATATAAACTATTACAGTAACATAATATAAAGTAGCAATTGAATTGACATCGAGTCAATTCAAATGCATCAAATTTGGACTAAATCAGACAAATGGTTGCAAAATTATTATATCTGAGTTATTATCAAGCTGTTTCTTCATGAAAAGAGTCACAACATAAAAAAACTGCCATGATCATACAATAGGCATCCATCTACTGATAAAACACGTCATGTATTGGCTGCTCATCACACAGCTGTTGACAGCTCTTCCAATTGATATTTTGGCGCATGTAAACAGCATTTCCAATTAGATCACTGTTCTTGTGAATAGTCAAACAGGAATATTCTTTTGGAATGATTTAAATCAAAATGAAGAAACTTATCAATGTAAACCGAATTACTGGGACACAAGTAGACCAAAATGCAAACATTAACTGTGGACACCTCTCACAGAGAAAGGGAAGAAGAGGGAACTGAGGGTGAACGTTCCATGCAAGAATGAGAATGTCTGTGCCCTAACACACACGTTACTTTCAACAAAAATTTATGAACCTAATAACGTAACACATGTATTTAAAATTCATATAATTGCGTTTCAAAGATGGGTAAAAAGCATCTTGAGAAAGAGATTCTTTGTGTATCGAAAACAAAGTTCCAAAGGAACTGGAGGGGAAACATTAATCAGGGGTGGAGAAGGGCATATTCATGTTCAATTTATCATTCATAGAAAAGTCTTAAGAAGATGTTGTGAGCTAAAGCTGGACCAGCAAAGGTAAGAGCCAGAGTTCACTTTTAATAGACTTTATTTTTAAGCTTTAAAGGGAATTCTCAAATGCATGTCGCAGTCTCAGTTGTCATGGGGAGACACGATCAGCATTGCTTACGATTAGGACATGATTGTCTAGTGGAACATCTCTTACAGCCTTCGAGGGCTGTAATAGATGCTCTTTGATGCTCTCTGTTTTTACTGAAGTTGAAACATATTTATTTAATTTGGCTTTAATTTTAGGAAATTCCGCTACTGGTTTCCGTTTTTTTCTTTCATTTACATACTGTCTTTCTATACCCGAATAGTCAGGGATATTATGTAATCCTTATTGCGGTGTCCACCGCATGTTGGTTTTGTTAATACAATGTCTGAAAAACTATTTCAGGGATCATTTTCCAATTTTATACCCACAGAAATTGTAGTGCGAGGAAGAACTGGATTGATTTGGGGAAAAGTTCCATAATTTTCAACTGCTTGTGCAATATAGGAGAATGGTGGCTTTGCGGGGAAATACCCTTGCTGTTGGGGACAGTGGCGTAGGCCTATGTCAGTTGTCCAATTTCAAAGTAAGCTACATAACCTAGCGATAATACTAACATCACTGCATAGTTAAAATCATAATAGCCTAAGATTAGATGTCAATGTACAGAAATATAACAATATTTATTACAATGGACAGCACTGCTCATTTATGACTACTTCATAGCAATTGTAATAGTATCTGATGTTGTCTCTTCTGTACTTAGTTTTGCAATCTTTTTAATTTGTGTGAGCTGTTTGAGCCTCCATAACCTGGGCTTCCTCTCACAGTCAGTCCAAAAACATGTAATATAAGTGAATTGGCAACTTTATAATTGCTCCTAAATGTAAACGTGAATGATTGTTTGTCACCATAGGTAGGTTCTGTGATTAACTGGCAACTTGTCCGGAGTGTACGCCACTTCTCACCCTATGTCAGATGGGAGCAACTCCAGCCCCCACGTGACCCTGCACAGCATAAGCAGTTACAGTAAATTAACAAGTGTTATTATCATTTATGTCAGTAACGTATCAGGATTCAAATTTTTTTGGAATACCAGGTGTAAATTGAAGTTTTGTCTAAAGTACGAGTCTTCATAATGGCTTCAGTCATTGTCCGCTTCCCATAAGGCAGCGTTATCATACGATCATTAGAGTATTACCGGCTGGTAAATGCAAAACTCGCTAAATTCCCATGCCTCATCATTCCCATGCCTCACACTGGAGTCGATTTGAGTCCTACAGAGCAAAACAAGATTGTACAACAATTTTCACAGGCTGTACAGAAATGTCCAAGACTAATTAAAGCATAACGTCACTGAGTTGTCCCTTTAAGTATTGAGGCAACTGTACCGCAAGTGGATAATTGGTCTGGGGGTCAGGGACCTGCATAAGTCCAATAGATTTTTTTGTAAAGGTTTTAGCAACCTATAGACCCTTTCAAAGCTAGACATATCTGGTGCATATTCGCCACACCCTGTCTGTCAGGACCTACTCACTTTCCCATGCATGAGGAGGCGGATGGTCAAGGTGACATTGAGGCCACCCTCTGACTGAACTTTGCTGGGCTCCATGCCTGGGATAGGTGAGACCACAGCGCCGTCCTGGAATGGGATGTCCTCACAGGGAGAAGAACAGGGGAGGTAATCCAGCCAGCCAGTCACCTGTAAAACAACATATTAAAACTAAAAAAACATCGGTATTAAAATGTTGTATATTCCAGAATGAATGGGCCATTACTCTCTGAATTGCTTTAAAAAATATATATTTACACTAAGTGTGCTTTTATTGAGGTTTTGATCTGAATGTTTTGTAACTTCTTAAGCTTACACAGCGTAAGAATTTTATCACCATTTTGATTAAGTGTTTATCACTTTGTCCTCTAAAGCAATATGTAGATTTGTTCTATCATCCATGTATCCATAATGCATATTTCTATCCACCAATGCACCTATGCTTCCATCAATGTATTTAACTATCGGAAAATGCATTAATCTATCCACCAATGCATCTATCTATCCATCAACGCATCCATCTATACATCAATGCATCCATAAATTCATCTATCTATCCATCAATGAATCTATTTATGCATCAATGCAACAATCGATCCATCCATCATTTCATCTATCTATCCATCAATGCATCTATTAACGATCAATGCATCTATCTATCTATCTATCTATCTATCTATCTATCTATCTATCTATCCATCTAACCATCAAGGCAATTATCTATCATCAATGTATCCATCTATCCATCAATGTATTTATTTACCTATCAATGCATCCATCAATGCATCAATTAACAATCAATGCATCTATCTATCAATAAATTCATGTATCATTCCATCAATGCATCCATCTATCCATCAATGTCTATCGATGCATCCTTCGATGCATTTACCTATTCATCAATGCTTCTATCTATCATAAATGCATCCATCAATGCATCTATCTATCCACCAATGCATTTAGTTCCTCTGTATCAAATATTTTCTCATGAGTTCATTCCATGCGGTTGTATGCTTGAAGTATTTTTTGAAGTTTAAATTATTTCGATAATTTCTTGGTAGAAATTGAAAAAACTTGCCGATAGACAAGTTAGTAATTTATTTCATATATATGGCCAAATCAATACTTTTCCTTATCATTTGATCACTTCAAATTGATAGATGTAAAATCAAAACTAATTAATCCAAAACACAAATGCTTGACTTTTTCTTTTACCTCCAGGTGAAAATTTTTCCAACAAACCACCAACACCTAGAGAAGGGAAATAACTCAGTGTGCTGACTTCAAAAATTGGAAAACCCACACAGTATATGTCCTTCTTTATTAAAAAGCGTCAGACAGCAAGAGCAGCGTAGAGGTTGAGAGTGAAGGTGCTAACAGGCTCATGTGGGAGGTGGTCAGCATGTCCACTCATAGATCCGCTCCCTTCAGTCAACTTTGAAAGGTTTTGAAATAGAAAATAAGAAAAATCTTATAAATAACTTATATTTTCTAAGTTCATCCTAATGTTTTTGCTTCTTCAACTTGATTGTTTACTGTTCACTCATTCAAGATCGAGTAAAATCCCTTGCTGACAGACGGGGGATATCAAATTAATTCTGTTGATATTTTGCAGGAGATGAAGATAAATTAAGCCAGTGTCCCGTATGTGCTCTTCATATATTTCATCTGAATTAGTTTGGTTACTTCAAAATGATGAATATGATGTGAAAACAATTTTACTCATCAACAAGAATGCAATCTTGCCATTCAGCTTCTTCTTACCTCCAGGTGGGAATTTTTTGCAACAAATAACACCTAGAGAAGGGTGAAAGAACTTAGTGTGCTGAGATAAAAATGGCAAAAATCATCTTGTACCATAGGTGACTTGCGTCGGTAAAAAAAAGTGTCAGAAAGCAGGATTGTGGAAAGTGAAGGTGCTAACAGGTTCATGTGTGAGATAATCAGCATGTCCACTCATTGATCTGCTACCTTCAGTCAACTTCACGAAAGTAAACTGGAAAACCTCTCAAGTAAGAATGCATTTTTAAACAAACAAATGATCTGTGAATATTTCTGATGCTTTTTTAGCTGATGATCAGCATTGTCAAACATTCCAAGAATTATGGTATTTGTACGACGCATGATCAATTATTTCCCCCAAAAATCCCATAATGTATAACAATTTCACCATTTTATGATACTTAATTAAATAGAACAGTTATCTCATTTTGATTAATTTGCCGACACAATAGGGATATGGATCCTGCATCCGTTTTTAGTGTCTACTAATGTATGTCCTTAAAGCCAGTTAAACTTATAATTTTAACCATGTGAGTCCACACAAGAAAAGGTCCGACATGAATTAGGATGCAAAAATGGGTGCATATAAAATTTTCTTCAAACTATAATCATTTAAAGACTCTAGTACGATACTTAAACATTTTCCATCTGGTAACGATGCTGATGATTGTCCTCAAAGTTAAGATTGAGAATTGGATGTCCATGAATAAAGCAAAAGTGTCTAAGGGTGACAACAACGGGAGCAATAAAGGTACGAAATAAGCAATATAAAATGAGGTGATTACTTGCATGTAAAGGCAGAGATTCGGATTATCAAACTGAATCAATACTACAGCCTGTTTCAAATGTTTAATATATTTAATACCAACTCTGCAATCCAGGTGATTTGTTGACCACTATGGAGTTAATCACTGCCTCCACTTCTACAGTGTTTTATTTACTACGTTCTAAATAATCACAACATCCTCTACCATCGACATTTTTATTACTGTCAAAACTTGTGAATATATCGATTTCAGGCTTGGAAGTATCTGATAAGTTGATCACCAAAGGTCCCCAATCCCCTGCGTTGTACAAACAATCCCCCAAAATGAAGTCCTCAGTATCTTTTTTTTAAAAAAGCAGACATCAGGAGAGACAAAAACAAGGGATCCCCTAAACCATTTATACCCCTGAAAAGTCAAATGACGATTTGTGGAATCGTCATTGCCGTATTTGCGTCCACTGCCGCTGTGTTTGCCTCCACAGATCCTAGAACTACTAAAAATGTACTTAATTTTCAAATCTAATAAATCCCATAGACCTTAGTGGGAGGTAGAATTGTATTGATTTTGGGATAGGTCGGATTTATAATTGTCCATAATATCTCTGTTGTTGTCCAAGTTTCATCTTGTCTTAGTGTTAAGATGAATCAATCGTAGTCGTAGGTGCATATGAATCGACTCGAGGAGATCTATCTGTAAATATCATATTTTACACTATAGTTCATATCTTACTCACTTCGGGGAGCATTTTTATGGAAAAAATTCTATGAACATTTAATTTGAAGAGTTCAATCAGGGAGATTACATGTAGAACGCATGGGATTGGGGACTTTCCGTCTATATTTCCCTGCTGTCGGGAATGGCCTAACTTTGTGAAGGTGGTGGGGGCTATTATTAATAATAACAACAATCCATTATACATATATAGCGCTTTTCAAGATACCCAAAGACACTTATTGGCCCATTATCCTTTAAACTTTAAACCCTCAAGAGCCCTTGTGAAGCCCCTTCTAGCTACCATATGGCAGCTGGGTAATGTTGATTTATACATCTCTGCAAGAGAAACTGCAGGAGTAAAAAAATTAACGTGAAACTTCCCTAAAAGAGCAAGAAGAAAAGGCAGTAAGAAAAGGCAGTAAGAAAAGGCAGTATCTACGATATGAGGGCAGACAAGAATCCCAAGAGGACATTTATAACCTGCAGTTTCATCTCCTCCAAAGAGAAAATGACAATGAGTTAAGCCTAGAAAGCTCAAGAAGCAGTGCATTAATCTTGAAAAATTTCATGGATGACGTTGATGGAGCTCAGATGGCGCTGGGCTTCTTTGGGGCCCCAAAGAGTCTAGGTTTGACAGTGTTTACTGTATATGTCCTTTGGACATTCATTTTTTGGAAAATTACACAGTATATACATAGTATACTTGTGTATTTTGCTTTAATTCAAAACACCAAATTGACCAATTATGTCCTTTCCCATGACAGGAACATCTTTTGAGATGAAAAACTTTTGCATTATCTGCTTTAGCATTTACCTCTGTAGGAGAATAGTCTCTGTAAATAAGTTAACTTTAATGCTTTAGGGAAAAATTAGTTTTCGGAAAGAAAATGTCCTTGTGTTTGAAACGGAACGAAACCTCCAGAGTCTGAGTGGGAGAGTCCAGGAGCATGAACGCCTGTCCCCGGAAAGACTGGACATGTTTCAGTAGTTCAATTTTGCAACCCACACTGACCGGACAGAATCCACTCACGAACCTCCCGAAGCGATTCAGTTTTCTTTCGAGCGCCTCTTTCGGGATGAACGGAGGGACTCCAGACACGGTGATCCGGGTTAAGGCCAAAGCCAGCGGAGAAATTTGGAGAAATTTGGAGAAACTCGTTCTCCAAGTTTAATCCACTCTCGATTAGCCGAGCGACGCAGTTCTGCGCTCTGAAAAAAATCACCAGAGCTTTGCTCATTCTGGAGGCATAAGAGATGTTACGGTGTCCTACATGATCTCCCCCGGACATCAGAACCTGCTCCACACTGGAGCTTGACGGGGGCACCAACCTTTTATTTTCCACATTGTGACACATACATGGTGCCTGCTCCAATTGCCATTCAGGTGTAAGTTATTATCTCACTATAAGTTTAAAACTCTATCAACATGACCATTGACCTCCTCAAGGAGGATGAAAAGCTCAAGTGCTGTAATAATCCAGGATTTTGTTTCACTTTAAGAGATGTTATGAGTATTCCTCTGAACACCGATGTGAAAGCATGATCAAACAGGAAGGGCAGTGAGGTTACTTTACTCCAAAGTCATCTTGTTTTAAAGAATGGCACTCATCAGTGCTCAAATGGACCCCTCGCTACATCTCTAATCGAGAAGGAGAAGCCTATTAAACACAACAGGAGCCTCTTTCAGTGCTATGGCTCCCCAATTAAAGGCAAGGACACATCAACAAGAAAGCTTTTGTTCAGTGGATAGCAAATTACCTTCAGGCAGTGAATATAATTACCCTCGCTATTGAAACACTTTTTTTTTTATGATGTCCTTTTTCAGAGACAAATCACAGAAATCAAACGGTGAGCACAAACATAATAGATAATATTACACATTACACAAGTGTTGACTCCACATTTCCCCGCCTCAAGAAACTTCTCCTAAGTTTGGGGCATATGCTATGTCCTCTTCATATTCCTACCACAGTAAATGTGGTAGATTTAAAAGAAAACATTTATTTTTGAGATTAGAAAAATTACAGTATAAACATTTTAAATATCTTTATACAGCAGCTGCAGTTGGCAGCAGAAGGCAAATTCATTTTAACTTCAAATTCCATAACCATGTCACATCATGTTTGGCAGTGTGACTTGGCTGTGATGTTCTATATGAAAAGAAACTAGAGGGGGAAAAAAGGAAGGAAGTCTGCTGTAATGTCCGGGCTGTTGATAAGATAACACTTTATTTTCACTTCTACAGTTCATAACTTGGGGCTAGCGTGCAAACCCCATGATCAGAATTCAAATTGGTAATTGTCTGATTAAAGGGTGTATCAATTGTCCAATTGGAATGATGTAATTAGAATTATTTCAAATCGCATTAGACATGGGAATTTCATTCATTTGGGAGAATACATGAAAGTATCTTCTACCTTTTCATCAAAAGCCATGTTTCTGGGTTTTATCATTTAGCACCAGTTTAAGAAATATTTGCTTCTGTTTACAACATAGACAGCCCACTTTTCATCCTCGTGCTTCATCAAGCTATACTCCTACATAAATGCACTTTTGGGACACAAAATGTCCCCTTCCTAAATCTGTCATAAATTATTACACATTCATCTCATTTTACGCCTTTACTGATTAAATGCTTTGTAACTAGCATCAGTCCTGGTCATAAGTATGAAATATTCATTTAGATTCTATGTTTTAACCCTTTAAATGCTTATTTGTTTACATGATGCTGCTGCTTTTTTTTTTTTTTTAAAGAAGTTTTTGTTTGTATTGATTTTTTTTTTTTTTTTTATGACAAAAGTAATTACCATATACACAATAGCGAATTTCTTTTTCAACTAACAAATTTTATCAAAATAATAATTGCAAAATAGCACGTTGTTTCCAATTGGGAAAAATTATTGAAAATTGCAGCATGAGATACAAAATTGAAAAACAAAAAGTTTGAAGCTTGTTAGAAAAACATAACACTGTGAAACACAGGATTTTTTTATTATTTAGTGGCACTGCGATCAAAAATCTAGATATTTTATTGAATTTGGGGCTGATATGATAAAATTAGCTCTAAAATGTGGAGTCCCTCCTAAACAAAAGCCGATTGTTTTATTACTGCTTTTCCTGTTGAGAACTAAATCTTTTTCTTTTGTCATTTTTTCTTTCTTTCGGGAAATCATTTACGAATGTCTGCGAAAAGTCCCAAGTCCCTCGTGTTGTATAAGCATTCCCCTGATTGAACTCAAATTATGGGCGGGTGTAGCTCATTGAGTAGTGCGGCTGTCGAATCCGGTTAGAATCCCACCAGGGTCTACTTGTCGTAGGGTCCTTGAGCAAGAAGCTGAAACCCTCGGTGCTTCAAAGGGGCCGACCACTGCTGGGTCAAATGCAGAGAAATAATTTCATTATTTTGTACTGTGTATGGCTGTATGTGACCAATAAAGGATACATTATTGTTATTGCTAAATTAATTGTGAAAGTATTTTTGTAAAAAAGCTATAATATGAACTATTACAGTAAATAATTGATTCAAGCAAATTAGCATATTAAGCTTCTTATTCATTTTACTTTTACTTGTTTCTATTTATTTTGCCTAATTTTGTCATGTTTAATCACGACAAACGCTGTGTAAAGTACTTTGTAATTTAAAATTGCAATATAAAAAATATTATCATTTCTAAAGAGATTTTTCCTGTATATATCATATTTTCTGTAATGGATCATATTTTACTCACTAGGGGAGCTTTTTTTGTATGAAAAACACAGTTTTTCTGACATAACTTTAAATTTAATTGGAGGAGTTCAATCAGAAGGATTGTTTGTACAACGAAGAGCTTTGGGCTTTCTTTTCAGGGATATACCTTTGCTGTTGGGGACGACAGCGTATGCCTAGTTGTTATTATTTTCAAAGATAACACACATGTTTACGAACATGACATTTCAACAAGCTCCTTGCTTTTAAAGATGTTTTAAAATAAGTCAGACGGCTGTGAGTAAATGGTTATAGATGTCTGACATTTGGGATTCAGAAACCCCCTCTGCAAGACTTGAGGGCTGAATAATGAATCCCCAGGAATAACTATGAAAGCAAATTAATATTTGACTTCATTGCTCCGAAGAGTTGTCTTTAGTCCTCCTTGTAGGCCAGTTACAGAGAGTGCCGCAGAGGACAGTAAAATAATGAGGCCAAATCTGTAATGTAAAAAAATGCTCCATAAGAGTTTCAAAGATTCAATAAGTCTCAGTAAACTGTCAGGGTTATCATAACAGCACTCGCTTACTGACCTCAGATGTCGTACCGGACAGCTGAGGTCGCAATTAGAGCAAATGGTTTGAAGTGAAGAATGAAATTGCTGACAAATAGTATATATGCCCAGTGAAGCATCAGAGAAGGAATGTGATGAGTGTTTTGCTTTTGATGTACAATACAAGCTTCAATAATTCATCTCAATGTGTGAACATGAAGTGATTTCCACACTTGCCTTGCTGGCCTGGACTGCTCTGTTTGTTCTTGACAAAAGTTACAGGTGTGAAAGCTCCCCAGCGCTAGTTCCAGTTCCATACAGCATATTTTTGGTCCGACAAACATAGTTGATCTTGGTCCGGACCAAGCTAAACTGTGGTTCTGTTCATTTAAAGTATGAAAGCAGGAAGTTACGGTAGAGTAACGCAGCAAAAAAAAAAGAAGAACAAACAGAAGGAAGTCATTAAAAGTGCTAGCACATGGACAATATGTTTTAATGGTCTACTGAAGGGATCATAGGTCAACTGGAAAAAAACAAATACATAAACACACTTTTAATTTTCTGTCGGGATGAGAGAGAGTAGATGATAGCAGGAGAGGCCCAACTTCAGATACTGACCCACAAGTGAATCAACCATCAAGTAAAGAGAGCCACATGATTAGGTAGTTATATCACTTAACGTATTTTAGAAACCAACTAAAAGTTTACTATATAATTCATTCCCCAAAGTTGGTTTGGACCTTCAGACGTGAAAGCTCTCCCATGCCATGCTCAAACTACAAGATATTTTTGTTGTCCAGAATGATCTTTCAGGATTCACCTGTTAGATTGTGTGAAAGAGAGCCATCAATTCTTGCTGGGTCTTGGATATATACGTGTGACGCAGACCATTAATATATTATTTATTTAAGTTCTGCGCAGTAATGAGGTTGTAGGTCAATCATGGCTAAGAAGTTGAGGTCCGAGAGACCCTCAAAGGATCTTCCTCCCCAGACTATCACTGATCCACCACCAAATCGGTCCCGCTGGATGATTTTGCAATAGCATAACATTCACCACAGCATTTCTAGACTATTGTTTATCTTTCATATGAGCTCAGTGTGCACCTACTCTCATCTGTGAGGAGAACAGGGCACCAATGGAGAACTAGCCCATTCCAGGGTTCTCTGCTGACCATCAATCCAAGTAGGGGCATCATGCCTCCCTCATAGACACTGTTTCTACATGTTTGGTCAGAAACATCACACCAGTTGCCTGCTGGAGGTCTCTGCCAGGGGTCCTCCTCACACAAAGGAGTAGATACCAATCATGCTGCTGGGCATGGGTACTTCTACAGATTTGTCCAGCTCTTCTCGTCTAACTGACCATCTCCTCGGTTTTGGATACAGGAAACCTTCTTGCAACGACACGTCTAGATGTTCCATCCTGGAGGAACTGGACATACTGTGTAACCTCTATGGGCTGCTGGTACCAGATGGACCAATATTGGACGATGGTGTATCAAAATTTTAGGTTTCAATCTTAGACCATCTAGAGTTTGCCTACCACTCCCACAGATTAGCGGACGTCGTGGTGGCATTGGCCCATCCAATCTGGAGTGGAGCATCTGGACTCAAAGGAATCATATGTACGAACGCTCTTCCTGGATTATAGCTTGGCCTTCAACACCTTCTGCCGATGAAGCTGATTGTGAAGCTAACAGACCTTGGAGTCCCAACGCCCACCTACAAGTGGATTCTGGATTTTCTCACTTACAGACCACAGGTGGAGAGGATGGGAAGCAACTTCTCTGCAGAGCTCATAATCAGCACAGGAAACCAACAGGGCTGCTGCCTCAGCCCCAAAGTGTACACCCATGACTGTGTCCCCACCCAGGACAATCATCTCATCATGAATATGCAGAGGATACAACTGGGGCTCATTAAAGGATAGGGAACTGGGGAACAGCATCAGTGTCTACGGAGAGGACAACGACCTTGGTCCTCAACATAGACAAGACAAAAGAAAAAACTCTCAGACTTCAGAAGAAAGCTTTCCTTCTGCCACCTCTCACCATGAAGGGGCCTGAGGTGGAGCGAGCTGACAGTCACAGATTTCTGAGTCTTCATTTGACAAAAACCCTGAGCTGAGCTAAAAATACTGTAGCTACAATGAAAAAGGCCCTGCAGAACTCTACACTCAGTGCAGCAAGAAGAAAGTACAGAGCATCTCAAAGGACAAACACAACCCTGTTCACTCTGTGTTTCGATGGAAAAAGATTCTAGATGGCTGCCACCATGCTTTTCTTCAGCTAGTGACAATCCAACTAAAATCAAAGAAATCCTCTGATATATTCCTTCTCTGCAATATATCTTCTGGGAATATCAATATACAGTACGTCATCCTATTGTGTGGCTATCCCTCAAGAAAGACATTTGGATTGCAACTACTTTATCAAAGCAAAGGTTGAATCTCTGGCAAAAGATCTAAAATGATTACTGCCTCACCTGGGCCTACTCATTAGCAAAACAGGCCACCAAAGGCTGTGAAGATTGATGATGGACTGATCACCTCTACACAGGTACTTGACCTCCTCGACCAGAAAAAGTCCTTTTATAAAGACTTACTCCAACAACAGGAGACTACCTACAAAAGTTGTGTCCATATCCTGATGGACTCCTTCAACAAAAGAATAGATGGAGTCTCAACAGAGTTACGTAACCTCAAAATCAAGTCTAATTCACCTGGATTCATTCAACGGATGTGGATGATTTGAGGTCATGTTCTGACAGCTTTTCAGCTCAATGTAAAGATCTAAATACTGACATTTTCACAAAAAGCTCCACCCTAAACAAACATGAGTCATAAAATTGATTGTTTGGATAATCCCTCTAGCCACAACAATTTGATTTTTGAATGGGTTCAAGAGTCTGAAAATGAGAAGAGGTCTACTTCTAAGGAAAGGATCAGAATTCTAAGAAAGAAATTATCTCAGAAAAACTGAAACTTGACCACAAACACATTAAACTGGAGCGTGCTCATGGTTCCGGATTTCTGGAACCACCCTGGACAAGGAGATAAACCTGGACCTATAATGATTTGGTGAAGTTTCTCAGATATAAGGATATGCTTACTGTCCTAGAGAAAGCAAAGTACCTCTAGACTCCTAAATTCTGATGAATTGGAGGTATGAAATTTTGACACATAAAAAAAAGAAAAAATGCGGTTGAAGGTAGTATTTATCGTCCACCTGACACATTCATAACTTGCTTAAATAAAAGTCTTATGAGCATTTTGGAACTTATAAAAATGGAGGGAAAATTGAGCCACATCCTTGGGGATCTCAATATTAACCTTTTGAAAAGTGAAACTCATTCTAAAACAGAAGACTTTCTGTACCACTTATACGTTGGTTATTTTTATCCCATTATTAGCAAACCCATGAGGCTCACAGACACATCTGCTACTGTAACCCTCGTATCCCTATACTGTCACCGCTGACAGGATTTGGCATGCATACTTCTAATTACCGTAACTCCTAGACCGTTTGAGATATCTAGAAAGTCATAATAGTCATAATAGTGACCCCCAGGACTTCCGCAGTACAACCACCCAATCACAGACAAGCTTCACCAGCGTGTCACACATTTGTAACTTGAGCTTCTCAGTACCGTTATTCCTGAACAGTTTGCACCAAGCAAAAAACTTCGAAAGGTTTCTGAAAGTAGAGAGCGAGAGCTTTCCAATGGTATATGACAAGATACACTAGCCATGACCAAGACCTGGATTGACACTTGCTAAAGTTAAACAATGCTAAAGTTCACAGCTAGGGGGAATACAACAGATGATGAGACCAACACTACAGAGATAAAAGCAATTCTATGTACCAGCATGATTTAATTTATAATGTAATTCTTTAGATTTTTTTTCAACTGTAGTTTAGTAGGCATGGGTTAAAACCATGAAAATAATATGCAATGAGTAACGAAAATATTTTGTCGGGCTACTGCAAATAAATGCACGAAAAACCTTGCTGCACAGAGTTTTGATTATTTATAAGTCTAGTTTTATAAGGACATTCAATATATATTGTTGTGATATTGTGTTTTCATGTGATCCTACAGCCAACAGAGATCAATACTGTGGTCTTTAAACCTTATCTGAAACATATTCTGAGGGGCCGGACGACATGCAATGGCATGTGGGCATTGTGTAATTCATTGGTGCACTTTGTTAAATTCTGTGATGTACTTTAGCACTTTACACTTTAACATCTTAATCAACATCCTGGTCGTTGTGGTTCTTTTTCTGGTTTGAGATCAACGATATTTGTTTTCTAACATTTATCTCCTATTATTGTGCACTTTAAACTCCTTCTGCTGCTATTTGTTATTGTTGTATTGTGTTGTATTGTTTTATGTGACTGGCATAGGCCTGCCAAGGGACTGCAGATGGAAATTGGCTTTGGTTATAATCTTGCATTCTTTCAAGTATATGTAAATTAATATGCACTGTCCCTTTTTATTAATATATATAAAAAAAATAAAAATGTTCCCATCTATTACATATTCAGGGTGTCCAGCCTTTCGTCATGAGCTATTATTATCCGATGGCGGTCAGAGGTAACAGAGGCACGGTGTTCTTTATCTGTAGAGTTATGAAACTTTGATTCAAGAATTTAATGGTCACAATGCCTGTAACATGTGTGCTTTCATGTAAAAACATGATCAGAGGAGGGGAACAGAGACTGACTTGCATGCCGACAAATACATCCGTATGGATACACCTTAAAGAGAACTACAATTTTGAAGCGTATATTAATATTAGTCACAGCAACACACGCAGGTTCTGCTGTAATGTAGGCAATCAGAATTTCAAATATGTCACAGAAGTCAAATTATCCTCATGGGTGTCATACCAACACAGAGACACTGGTCCCAGTGGGATAGTATTCTGCGTGGATATTAGTTCGGTACTCGATTCTTAAGGTTAAAAAATGTACTAAACCTGATCAACAGTTGATAAATTTGACCTAAAAAAGTGTTTTTGGTAACAATGCTCCCCTTAGTGAGTATAATATGAACAATTAAAGTAATATACAATGATAAATACTTTTGATATTTACTATTCTTTAAAAGATATATTACATGATTAATCAATATTGCGTGAATGTAAAAAAAATAAATGTTCATCATGAAACTTAAGTTTTAGTTATTACACACTTTTGGCTGTCAGCAGAAGTACTAAAATGAAAGTTCAATGAAGGGAGTGGGCCCTCTCTACAATCAAGGCAGTAAGCACCACCACCCCTCCGCTCCTATAGTGGTATGCTCCAGTGTGGGTTTCTTCTCTTCAGTACTTCTCTCAATCTTTTGCTTGATAACCTGAAGGATGCACAGAAACTTTTTATTCTGGCAGAGATGGATGACAAGCAGACATGGAGCTCCTGGTCCAAGGCCCACACTTGGCCCTAGAATCTCTAAAAAAATACGTTTTATCGGCAACTTTCTGCCATCTTTATATCCAAAGATCGTGTAAAAAGCACACTTAGTCATATTTACCTTCAAGGAAAGATATGTTGAATCAAATGTCTAAATTTAAATCTAAATCTAAATGCTAAATCTAAATGCAAATTTTAAATCTAAATTTTATATCTAAATCTCAGTCTAGATTTTATATTTATATGTTAAATCTACATTTAAATGTTACATCTAAATTTAAGTGTAGATTTTAAATCTATATGTTTAATCTAAATCAAAATGCAATATTTATATCTAAATGTTAAAATAAAAGATCTAAATGGTAAAGAAAATGCTTTATTTATATGTTAAATCTAAATGTAAATGACTAAATTTGATATCTAAATATTAGGCAAGACATGGAAATGCAACTTTATATATGTTTGCAACAGGGAACATTGCGATTAAGCTCAAAAGAACATTATGTCTAAAGGTAAATTTTAAATCCTAATACTTTCTCTCAGTGCTATAAATCATTCTGTTAGGGTACTTTTATCACTTATCCAATCTGGTTAGTTGAGCTAATCCATCCACCATGACGTAAAACCACCGCCAACCTTTTTTTGAGTGGACATTTCCATCTTTTATTAAGAAAAAGGTCATGCAAAATGGTTGATGAGACACTTGGCAATCCAAGTGACAAAACCGCAGCAACCATCATCTAGTCCAAAGATTCAAAGCACTTTTTAAAACCACCATGTAGTTTACTATGAACAGGTGAAGTAAATTGCTACTTGCCAGGGTTGCGTCCGGTGTTCTCAGGTCATATAGGATAGCAGAGCAATGTGGTCTCACACAGGATCCAATCAAATCATCTTCCTTTGGACTTCCCTTCAGGTTGATAGGCAGCCCATACTAAAGACAGACAAAAAGACGGACATGTAAAGAAAAGGTAATAAAATATCATCATCATGTTTATGTACCAATACATTATTTATATTTAGTTATGATTAATACGGTCACACCAATCTGTTGTAGGTCATGTGTGCAAGCAATAATATGAAGGTGTGTCTGACCAAAAAGGGATCCCAGAAGTCTCCTAGGTTTTTTCTTCCAGGTCATGTGACCTGTGGCTGGCTGCCATCCAGCAGAAAGGGAAGACTGGATGAGTGGACGATACACCTGAACAGATAAGAGCTTTTTAGATATAGAATGTGCTGAGACATAGTTGTAGTAACATGACAGGATCTTCTAACATCTAGATATTAGCTGAGACATGAGAACCTAAAAGGAACTTCTCAAATCTGGACTAATACAAACTGGTGCAGTGAGTTAATCTCAGTCAAACATAGGTTGATCTTTAGTTTATCAGTTCATCTGGTTGCCTTCTCAGTATTCATTCAGTGTAATTGTTCTTTTAGCATAGTTACTGTTACAAGGCAGTTCTTAGATTTTGAGTGTGTCTCTCTCTAATGTCCTAAATTAAAATGCTGATAGCAAATCATCTGCCTTTAAGGAGAATAACTGATAAAATTGAATTAGATTAAAGTTAACGTTGAAAATGGACAGGATAATATTATTATGAGTTCTCGTTGCCGTGGTAATGGTGTAGTGAAAACTTTATATCGTGACAGAATTTGTTGCACTGTTCAAATTTCGTCACAATCTTTTAGTTTAATATGTCACAAACAAGATATCTGTTAAAATTAACATCCAGTTTCAAGCCGTCTGACACACCTAATAATTTGAGGTGTATAAAATGGAAGTCATGAAATAACTGTGGTGCTGAAAAATATATTGTATAATGCCAAGACCATCTGATCACCAGTGCTTGTGTTGTGTTTACATAGAGTAAATGATCTAGCCGTGTCTGCAGCCTTTGGTTCTCTGATGATGTCAACAAACCGGACAGAAACCCGAGTCAACTGAAGGTTATTCTCCACTACCCAAAAAAATAAAGGGAACACTTAATCATCGCAATATGACACCGAGCCAGTTAAACTTCAGGGATATCAATCCGTTCATTTAGAAAGCACAAGGGATTGTGAATCAGTTCATCTGTTTTGGTGCAAATAGAAATTATAACAGGTGCAATGGAGAGGCAAAACCATGACAACGCCCAAAAAGGGAATGGTTCTGCAGGTGGTGGCCACAATCCATTTCACTCTACTTTTCTTTCCTGACTGACTCTTTTCTAGTTTAGTGTTCTGCTGGTGTCTCGGCCACTACTTGTGACATGAGGCAGTAGCTGCAGTCCACTGACGCTGCACAGGTAGTCCAGCTCCTCCAGGATGGCTTATCCCTGCGGCAGTTGCAAGACGTTTTTCTTTGTCTCCCAGCACAGTCTCAAAAGCACGGAGGAGATGCCAAGAGATTAGCCGTTACCAAGGAGAGCTGGACAGGTCCATAGAAGGACAACCAACCAGCAGCCAGACTGGTTTCTGCTCCTCAGTGTGAGGAAGAACAGGAGGAGCACTGCCAGATCCCCACAAAATCCTTTCCAGTGGGCTACTGGTGTGAAGTTCTGATACAACCGGCATGAGGGCCAACGTCTTCTACTGGGACCTGTGCTCACAGCCCAGCACTGTGGAGCTCAATTGTGTTCACCAGAGAACAGCAGAGTTGGTAGGTTCTCCATTTGTGTCCCGTTCTCTTCACAGATGAGAGCAGGCTCCAACTTAGGTCATGTGACAGGTGTGACAGAGTCTGGAGACGTTGTGGAGAACGTAATTCTGCTGCAATCCAGCAGGACCGGTTTGGTGGTGGGTCAGTGATGTTCTCGGGAGAAAAATCCTTGGATGGTCACAAAGACCTCCACGGGCTAGGCAACGGTACCCTGACTGCTGTTAGGTAGCAGGATGTAACTCAGATCCCCTATCAGACCTTACACTGGTCCGGTGGACCCTGGGTTCCTCTTGGTCAAGGTCAATGCCCGGCCTCATGTGGTCTAAGTGTGTAGGCAGTTCCTGGAGGATGAAGGTATTGATGCCATAGACTGGTCCTCATGTTCCCCACACCAGCTGAGAACCTCTGAGACTTTATGTATCGCTGCATCAGACGCCACCACCGATGACCCCAGACTCTTCTTCCGATCCAGGTCTGGCATCTCATTACGAGCATGCCCAGATGTTTTCAGGAGGTCCCTTTGGCATGTGGGGCTCAAACACACTCCTGGGTCACATTATGAGTTGTTGTGACGAAATTCACTGGATTGGATCATTCTGTGATTTCAGTTCTTCACTTTGATTTCTGTTGATTTAGAATCAAGCCCTTAATGGATTCATGATTTTGATTTCCAGTGATTGTGCTTGTATAATTTTGTTCTAAACAAATTACACAATGTATATCAATGACATTTTTAAACTTGAATGTTCCTTTCATCGAGTTCCGGATTGGGATTGTGAAAATTAAGTGGGAGGAACAAAATTGATATGTATAAGTAAAGTAAGTAAGTACATTTGCATGAGCTGAATAATCAAAGCAAAAGCTTCTGTTCGCTTTGAAACCTTCTTTCTCTCAAAGTCTGACACAAATTTATTTAGATTTGCTTTGGCAAGCACCAGCAACTGCCCATTTAGAGACACAGATGCATAATAATTATCTGTGAGAAAGACCTTTGTAGCCACAGAGGGATCTAGATAATTTATTTTCATTAATTTCTACTCAGAACAATAGGAAAAAAACGTTTATATTTTTTTCCAAGGACATTAAATTTGCATGTATTCTTCATTCTACTTGTATAAGTATTTGGTACCATTTTACAATAAGTCTACCCCTTATTAAGGGGTTTATAAATTGTTTTTAACTAGTTATGAATTAAGTTATGTACTCTTTGATTTTGCCAAATAGTGAATCAACATTTATCATTGAGAAAAATGTTCAAAGTTGTTTATAATTGATTGTTAATGACCTACAAAGTGTTTGCAACCTCATTAATAATCTCATCATGAACTATTTCTACACACTTTAATAAAGGTACTTTTATGGTAAAGTTTTTAACATCATCATAATGAAAATAATATATTAATATTTAAGCGTTTTAAATAGACATATGAGAAGGTCTACACTTTGTGAATACATTCTAATTATATTTTCCTTTATAAACTTTTGGATGAAGCGGAGTCAAACTCAATATATCCATGTGATCTGATAAATATGCCAGTTAATTCTCAGTCATCCCTCTTTTGAAAAGTAATGCTTGAATAAACATTGGCACTTTTGCTAAATTTGTTAATAATATAACTTACTTTGCTCCGTCTGACCAGCAGAAACGTTCTGTGATCAATTTGATGGTGGAGTGAAGATTCAACGGATCTGTGGGAGAAAGAAAAACATTGATCTTTAAAGGAATGACATGAATATGAGGAGCGCAGGACACACTCCTCTGCAGAGTGAGTGAATTAGTGCATCATCACAGGAGGCATTAAATACTTAATTAAAGATGGAGCCAAAATAAGGTGAGTGATTAAGCATGTATGATAATGTGTCTTACATCGTGCGCTTGAGTTGTTGACAGACAGACAGCACTGCAGGGGAGGAGAAGGCTTCCTGTGTATGAGGAAATTAGATTTAGTCTCCGTTCGACTTCAGGTTTGCTGTGAACCTACTGAGAGGCACAGAGTTCCTGGTTAAAAAGGTGATGACTGCCCTCTGTTGGTGGCTCACAGGAACAACACCTTCCAATCAGGAGGAGTGGACTAAAATTAATGTAATTAATTACAATGGTTAAGATTTGTGACATGCAAATAGTAATAAGATAAACGGTTCTGCATTTATTGTATTTCTGCAACGGCCAATGGATACAAAAAAAAAAATGAGGTAACCTCATCCATCCATTTTCTGTGACTGCTTATCATTTCAGAGTAACAGAAACAAGAACAACCCTTGTTGGTGGTCACCATAACTTACGTCCAGAGAGTTGGACATGGGATCCTTCAAATGCATCAGTCCAGTATTATCATTTGTAGCCAAAAATATTTGATGACTTTGATTTTCATGTTTTCCATTCTTGCTTGTACAAGCAACAACCCTGATTGAGCTCTCTTAGATTAAATGTGATTATGTTTGAAAAACAGTACTTTTTGTGAAAAGGCTCCCTCTAGTGAGGATAATATGAACTACTAGATTCAAATCTGATGGACAGTTAAACTTCAATGTTGTTTAACTGATACAAAAGCAGACAAATTTATCCCAAAAGGTATATTATATGAAATATTAAATCAACTTAATGAACCACATGGAACAAATTGTATTTTGGGGGAATTATTATTCTCTCAGAATACTGATTTTACATGCAAATTCTGTGTTTATTTTCCGAAGTCTGACTTTAATCCCAAATTTCTGTGTTTATTATCAGAATTATGACCTCATTCTCAGAATAGGACTACATATTTTTGGGAAAATTCTGACTTTAAATTCAGATAGAATCCTCAGAATAAAGTCAGAATTCAAAATAATAAATAAAGACAAAAAATGTGACCCATATCCTCTTCTGTAGATTTTTTATATACATCTCCTGACTGCCATTGAACACAAACAGGCTTTATGATTATGACAAAGAGGTCTTTTTTTTTTACCAATGCATGCAATCAGAGAAAGAAAGAAATGATGTAATTTAGAACACAGCAGACGTAATTAGCTGAGCTAGAAGAAACAGAATACAATATCAGTATCTGTTATCTATTATAGATTAAAATCCCAGAATATCATTTGGTATTTATTAACTTATATATGCAGATCCCTGCAGGGGTATTTTAGGCCATGATCAGAAAACAGGCAGGGAGCAAAGAGTGCATAATGTCACATAATCGACCTTCACACACACACACATACACAGACACACAAATGCTTTGGTCTTATCCTCAGAGGCGGGGTGGCAATCTGATCCCGTGTTTAGCTGCACTGAGAGTATGGTGGGGGTTGGTGGTCCCCAGAGGTAAAACCTGATTAGTACGCTGCATGAAAGTCAATGTGAAGGACCCCAAAGCGTTCCTGTCCCCCAATATTGTTAATATTTTATGGTATCCTAAAAGACTAATACTCTTCCCCACTTTCACATCTATCCTCTCATTGGGTAAATCCACAGCATCACCTCCTTCCTTAGATTACAGGTCTGACCCCGCTGACTGAAGGGCTCACTTTCTATTAACAGGAAGGGTATCTCTCGCTCTCTCTCTGTCTCTCTGTCTATCTGTCTCTCTCTCTCTGTCTGTCTCTGTCTGTCTGTCTGTCTGTCTGTCTCCCTCTCTCTCTCTCTCTCTCTCTCTCGCCAAACGCTCACATACATACAATGTGCTGTGGCATATAAGGTGTTCCTCGGGGAGGCAGCACAGGACCACAGATTGGATTTGAAAATAAAAAATAAAACCCTTTTATTTTATTTTACTAAATTGTTGTCATAGGACACTCGTTTATAATAATATTGGGTCGGACTAGAGTTCATCTGCGGGCAGCGGCAGCAGATCTGCTATTGAGGAGGAATTTCCACTGTGCTATTAAAAATAATGAAACCCTGCCAGTTGCAATTGAGCTACAACTCAGACAGATGACCTGACATTCTCCTTCAGAGTCTTCTGATGGAGAGATAGGGTGAGTTGTCCTGCTCCTGAAGCAGCAAAGCATCTCTACAACATCACACTTACATTCCACCTCCATATTCAGCTGTTGCTCCAATGTTCTTCAAGTGGAATGCTGTGTATGTTTTGCACCAGATGTTACGCAATCCCTGTTTTCCATACACTTTTCCTGTTTTCTGTGTTATTTTGAAAGTTTATAGATCTCACTTTACAATTCTGGTGGTTTTTTTCTCGTATTTTTAGTGTTTCACCCTTTTATACTGCCTGTCCAAGGATCAGTCTGAGTTTTTGTTTCTGTTCTTTGCTGTTTCTCTCTCTTGTTTAGTAGTAATAGTAAGTGACTCCAACAAAGTTTATTTCTTCCATTTCTCTCCGTCATCAACCGTGACAAAGTAAACCCAATAGTTGCTTTGTATTTCTTGTAGAACTCAAAATATATCAGAAAACCAAACCAATTCTCAAATGAACAGGGCTCCAACGTAATGAGGCAGAACTCAAAGGCTATTTAAGCCAACAACCAACCATCAGGCCAAAAAATTGCAAAATAGACTAAGCTGGTATGGAAACATAAGGATAAAAAGGCACAATATGCAAATCAAGTGTTGTGAAACAAGAAGAGTGAGATAGAGATGTGGTAAAGTCTAAATAAGAGCCAACAAATACAATAAAAAGAATGAAGATAGCAAAGCAACAAAAAGTCGACATCATGTCTTTTAATAAAACAAATACAACCGAAAGGAATAAACACAATAAAACAAAAATAACAGGAAATAAAAGACAACACAATCTTTTGAATTAAGTAGAACAAAAATGTTAATTGTTAATTCAGCTCTGAGAGGGTACTTTTGTGAATCATATATAAAACCTAGTTTTTAAAAGTCCTCAGAAGTAGGTGACTTTATTTTTCCTACAAAACAATAAAATCTTGTTTAAAACCGGGCTTACACTGTCGTTCCTGACAGCAAGGTAATATCCCTGAAAAGTCCCCAATTCGCTTTGTTGTACAATTAATCCCCCCTGATAAAACTCCTAAAATTATGAAACTCGCCCCCCTACTTAGTAAAATCAGAACTACTGGAGAACCATATGATATAAATAAGAAAGATCTCTTCAAGTTGCCTCATATGGTCACAAAATCTGGACTAAATTGGACAACAGTGAGGAGGTAACGTTTGAAAATCAGTTTATTTCATGAAAATAGTAAATATGAACTATTAGAGTAAAAAAGTTGATATTAAAGATAGATCTCCTCGAGTTAATGCAAGTTCACCAAATTGGAGATAAATAATGACTTTAATAATAACTTAATTTATCTTAACAATGCAAAGGCAGTCAAATAAAATATGCAGGCAGAAGCACGAAGACCAAATAACGGCTGACATTCACAATAAAAGACAACAGTAAAAAGCAACAAGAAAAATTTAGGGAAGAATTAAAAGATGATAAAAGAGCCATAAAAGACAATTAAAATACTCAATAGAAGGAGAATAAAAGGAAATAAAAAGGAAAATGAACAACACCAACATCGCATGAAACATCAATCAAGTCTATAGAGATGGTTTTTATGAAGTGAAAGCAAAGGTGCAAAATAAGTATGTTAGCCTTATCTCCTCCCTATGGAGTCATACATATACAACCAACCTTTCTAAAAATCAATCCAGTTCTTACACTAAGGTCTAAGCTGGTATAAAATTAGGAAAAATTATCCATGTAATAATTATTGACTGTGGTGGCTGATATGGCAGCAGCTGTGATTCCATAATAAAACTGTGATTCCTTGTCTCTTTGGGGATATAATTATGCCACGACCAACAGTAACTTCAGTTAGTAACAGTATCACACGAGCAGGACAAATCACCAACCAAACAGTCTTACTCATGCTCACACAGCAAAACACCACAAATGCACTGGTGAGCATACACAGACACACACACAAACACACACACACACACACCAATACAGTCAAGAACGCACAAACATGCAGAGCATGCAGGCCAAAAGTCAGGGGAAAGGAACTGCTTATGCCTCCGAACACTCCAGAGTGTCTGTGCAGCACTTAGTGGTCACTTTCTCACACAAATCACATGAGCTTAGCTCGACCCGTCCAGCTTTTCAGCAGACTCTGCTGCAGAGCTCCACATTTTTGTTTGACTAACCCGGTCTGCGTGTTGTCCCGCTACTAGTTTGAGTCGTGGCTTCGCTTTGAAGTCATTTAGAAGGAGACCAGTCATTGTGTGTAAGATGATGAAGCCTTGTCATTTGTGAGGAAGGATTAGTCACGCTGTGTTTACAGCGGAGGACGCCTCAGCTTTTCTTGACTGCAGCGTTTTAGGGATTTGTGCATTGGAGGGGTTTTTTGGGTTTTTTTTTTCCCAGAGCTGCTTCACACTGACGCTGTAAGAGAACAATATATGAAAACTTAAGCATTCGGAAAAACTCTACAACTATGAAACTATATTAGAGCCGCATGGAGAGTTAAAGTTTCACCATTTTTTTTGTGTCAGATTAGAGTTCTGCCGTTCCAGAGATTATTAAAGCAAACAGTTCAGATCAGGGTAGCTGCATTCCTTTCATTCAGTTATTTATGCACCAGATATGGTCTTTTTCTGTTAACTTTTATGAAAATTGTGTGATTTTCACAGTAAAATTCAGTGTCTCTCATATATTCTGACCCTAAAAAAATGAACTTATTTGCAGTTTTTATTAAAGAGAATTCACCTCTGAATAGTACTTGTCTCGATGGAAAGGGACATTATTTGGTTTTTAAGGTCTCAGTGAGTACTCGCTTGCTTGGTCGGTTGTTGAAAATAGTTTTTATAGGGGTAATTTTAAAAGAAGGATTTATTGTATGCGTCCTTGTAGGAGGCTGCTGGTCTGCTCCACGCATCAGTTTGTGATGTATGGATGTGTTTATGCGTAATCCTCATTCACACTGAGTTGATTTTCATTCTGTTTAAAATCCCTTTAACCTTTGTGTGTTTTATAAGAGCCTGTCCAATGCATCCATGTGTGCAAGGCTTTGTTTCGTCTCCATGCACAGCATGACTGCATGAGATGCAGGGTCGGGCCAAAAACCAATCGTCCCAGGCTTCATCTGAAGATGGAATTGCCAGCTGTATATCTTGACACTTGACATATTTATATCAAGGGCAGCTTGATGACATGAAACCTAAGGTATGTGATGGCTCTAAAAAGTGCACCTATGAGAGACGGATAAAATCTTAGTGTAACATTCAATTCAGTTTTTTAACTAGATTGTTCAACACCAGCTTGGAGAGTAAGAGAATGCAAGCAGAATGGAGAACAAGTGTTTTCAAAAACAAGGGTGACGTGCAGAGCTGTAGCAGCTTCAGAGGTATAGAGCTGATGAGTCACACAATGGAGATCTGGGAAAGAGTCCTGGAAGCTCAGTTAAATATAGCACTTATTTTGAATTCCTTCAAAATTGATGTGCATCTCCCCGTGCAATTGATTTTATGCCACCTGGTGGTAATTTAGTGCAACTGCCGGGAATAGGGTCGTTCTGGTGCACCTTGTACACCCCAGCAAAGGAATAATACTCCTGTGCTGGAGGTTGGTGAAGGTTAGTGTTGCTGTGCTCAATATTTAGATATTAACTAGTTCAAAATAGTTCTGTCAGCTATAGGTGAAATCTATTTTGGTCATAAGCAGGAAACAATGTGATGTAAAATTTACAGGACCTTGTTTGCAAAAACAATAACTTTATAAAACGCGAGGTGTGATCATGTGGAGCTAATGCGGCTATCTCGCTAACTATATGCTTCTAATTAATTTAATGAGTAAGTTTAAAAGTTCATTTCACATTCTTTCTTAAATTAAATATAAATTGGTATGAAAGCTTTTCACCATACTGACACTCCTCAAATCACTTTCATGAAATCAGCTCAAAGGCCGTTAAAAACATGTTTTTGTAGCGTCATGCTTCACATTTTCACTCATTTCTCCATCAGAGGTGCTTGAAGTTGATCTTAATATTTCAAACCTAAGTAATAATAGTAATATAATTCTGTGTTGTAAACTGTGACAGCGTCTCTCATTCAATAAATAAAGTTTCACAACCAATTTTGTTCTGACAACGGCAGGCAATCACAGCCTGCTAAATCAATTTTATGAACTTTTTTTAGATTTACACTCAGAAGTCTATGTCTTGCTGGTGTGTTTTGTAGCTTGCAAGCACCCGTCTGTATCGGTGAACAGATTTTTTATTAAATCTGGACTGTTTCTATCGTTTCATTCGTCACCTCCAATTCCTAAATCAAGAAGGAAATAGAAATTCTTCCCAAACATTTGCTTACTTAGAACACATATAACTTTTTATTTGTAATATGGTTTGACCAAATTTGCACCACGTTGCACTGTCTATATTTATTGCAGTATTTTTTTTATCTTATACTCTTTAGATTTCAGTAACTCTTGGCTTGGTATCCTTTATGTTTCAACATCAATGCCCTGTTTCCTACCTTTATTGTCCTGTTCTGGTTAATATTCAGTATATATAGCTTTACACATACTGTGAGACTCGAAGAAATGTCCCTTCCATCAGCCGGATCACCTGCACTCTAAGAGATAAAGCATCACATTTGTTCAATGTAGTTATGTCAACCAGTCCAAGTAAACTAAATTGAATGAAAGAGAGGAAGAAAACAAATGATATACAGGTAGCTCTATTGAACAGGTCTGTCAGGAGGACTCTCAATTGGAACACTTGAACCACAGTTTCTACTCATTCCTTTTTGTTATTATCACCTTTAACACATGCTCCGTCTCTATTACCCGCTTTAGTTTATATCAGCTAAGCTCATTTAAGCGAACACATCTATCCTGTAACAGTGACGCCTTTTCACCGTGCTGTTACCTTTTCAAACATAAATCTCTCCATTCACCTAGTTCTTTCATGCTGTGGTTGCTCGTGCCCTTCCACTTCCCTATCTCTGCCAAGTCCTTGCAGATTCATCAACGTCCTCATTCATCAGCATCAGCAGAGTCATCAGCCACCACCGCCAGTATCCGCACTCCAAAGGAGTTATAGATTTACACTATAGATCTATCACAGTTACACTCCCTTGTTGTAACTGTGAAAGATATAATTATTTAGTGACTTTACAACATAAAAATTTGTTCTGTTAGTTATGTTATTAGTTATGTTGAATGTACTAAATAAAATAATGTAATCCAAAAACATTATACAATTACAGCGCAATTAAAAATGTGTTCTATTGTCAAAGATTTAAATTTCCTTTTGTTGAAAGAACTTAATAAATCAGTGTAATGCAAACAACATCCATGTTGTATTTTCTGAACACAATTTTGTTGTATGTGCTAAACAAAGGTATGTTGAATTTAAAGTCCTTTGATTTAATTGTGAAAGATGTAACGGTTTATTACATTCAAATATAAAAAAAAAACATCATATAATGCAAAGATGAATGTTTACTTTCTAAGAGTGATTTCAGATGGCAACAGTGACAATAAAATCCACTCTTTGACTCCAGTAAGGATGGGTTGTCTTTAATGAAGACTAAGCCACAAATGATGTTTCATTAAAAGAAATTATGTTAAAAATAACATTAATGTTCTGTCAGGAGTGGAGGTTGAGAGCCTTTTTAATCCTGCCTGAAAGACGTTAACCTCCTCATTGCTCTTCTAATACACAGACCCAGCAATCATATCTTTTTCATCTATTCCTGATTAAAGCAGTAGAAGTTTTAATGTACTTTATTAAGCCGTCTCAATTGTCCCAATTGTATGAAAAATGCACCGTCAGCCAAATGAGATTCATGCATCACGAGACCTGTCCTCCTTTATCTGCATGGAAATTGCACAGCTGGTTTTTCCCCATGCAAATGGAATATTTCTGCCAATGAAAAGTGCCCGTTTTAATAAATCGGATAAATACCAGCATCAAACTGTTGACCAGTCATTTTTCTGACAGGGTGTATTGCATGATTTTCTCCTTTAGTCAAAAGACAGTGGAGCCCGATTGCTCCCAGAGGCAGTGAGTTACAGTGTGAATGTCTAACTCACTCAGCGTTCCCAATTCTCATCAGGATTAGTTCAGGTGAAAACAGCGGTTCAGTTCGCTCTCCACCTCTCTCACACGGAAACAAATGCTCACAAAAAAGACATTAATTACAGCTGTTATACAAACAGCTGTAATTACAGATTCCTATCCTTACTGCAAGAGCTGCAACATGAATTCAAATGTAAGAAAACATAATGATAAACTTTAAAAATATAAAACACTTCCACCAAAGTGAAAATAAATTTAAATCTATTTTTAAAAAAAGAAGAAAAATGTACATTTTACAAACATATTTATAAACATAAAATCTAATTTGAATGATAGGATTTACTTTGATCAAAAGAAAAACAAAAAAAACATTTTAAAAAGATTTTAAAAAGATTTTAACAAAGGTTAAATAAATTGACATTATAAAAAAAAATCTTTAAACTCATGAAACACACATTGTACAAAAACCAAACTTAGACAAATGTACAAAGTAGAAAAGTATGATAGATTTGAAAAACTGGCTCTAGATTATAATACAAAACACTCTGACTATTTGGTTATTATACAGTGTTAACAATATTACATTCTATATCAGCCTCCAAATCACATTAAATACTATCACCTACCTATTTTTTTAAATATATTTGCTCTTCTGGTTTGCCCTACCTCGTTACATTGATCTTGTCCACCTACAGTGTTTACATCAATGTTGGCTCACTCACTATCCTCTTCTTTTTTGATGTATGGCTACAGTTCATCAAAGTCTAGCAGGACATTGATGCAGAAGTAGAAGACAAGTTTAACCTTGCTTTGCACGAACACAAGGAGCTGGATAATGAAGTGAACCAAGATAGGGCATTGTTTTGTTTTTAGACGTTCCTGTAACCTCCCTTTTTCCAGAAGGGCATTTCTATAGTTTTCCTAATTGATCTGCAATCCAAAAAAAATTTCCTCCACCCCTGTATCTCCACTAGTCTCCACAGATCCATCAGCCTCATCTTTCATTAGTCTAAACAGAGTCATCAGCCACCACCACCAGTATCTGGACAGGGGTATATCTTGCTGGTGCTGCTCAGGGCAGAGACCCTTAGATCACAATCTCCTTGGAGAATTGAGCGCCGAAGGCTGTCTAAAGCCCAAATTCTCACATATCATCTTTAGTAATAAATAATTAATGTTCTCTGCATTTGCTGGCTGTCCTAATAGAGAAATGATCATATTGGAGGAAGAGTTTAGCATTGGCAAGAATGTAGCGATATATGAGTGATAACATAATAATGTTTCAAAACAGCTTCTCCTTTCTTAATATTTTATTTTATGTTCTGCTCAAAACTTTTTACTATCCCATGAAAACATAACCAAAATGGTCTTGTAGCTGCCTAAAACCACCAGTTGTTAATTCACTGTGAAATGTTAGATAAACTCTGATAAAGGACCATTTGATCCAACCACAGCAATGAGGTCAGCGGCTGAGAGGACCTTAAGACAGCGCCAGCACTCTGCTGTACATGCAAATGAATGGAGTCGTACATCAAAGCCAAAATTGTGCAAATCCCCAAAAAACCTCCATGCTGCAAATCACAAGAAGTTAATGTGAATACTTAGAAATGCTGCAGTTAAATACACTGTCGACTTCAGTCGGTGGATTTCTTAACAACTCAGTGTGGAGTGATTTTACACCACTTAGCTGAAAGAGAGTAAATGTGATATGTATAGCCTTAACTCACAGTGTGCTCATGTATGTGTGTGCATATGTGTGTGTCTGAGGGGAAGCCTAATATTCTGCTTCTATTTAAGTACCTTCCCTGATCATGGAGACTGAAACGGAAACTGTTTGATGTCTTCAACCACTTAATACCTGAGAGAGATGGGGACTTAAGAATCTCCTATAGGAGAAAGTCTGCACATTATATACACAAACACACACACATCCATATATATATATATATATTTGACAATCTTTTGTATTTTGACATCCATGAATGTGTGGGGGTTCCTGAGGAATTTACTCCGAGATTATTGAATTCCATCAAGTAAAATCATGCAGTAATGCATCATGATTACCCCAACAGTTGGATAAGCAAGGCTTTCACAGGATATCAGTAATAGGCGCATGTGTGGTGAAATTATCATGGTGGGTAATCAAACGACTTTCCCTCTTGCAGAGCGAAAAAGAGAGAATTAGCCGATGAATCAAGTTCCGTCAAATCTGTGTGCGTGGAGATCACACCATGCTGCCCTGCAGCTCAGTTTACCAAAAGCGCTGAAAGTGTCAAAAAGGATGTTCTTACAGTTGCTACTTGACATCGCAGTGTCAGCACACAGAATGTACATTATCCTGAAAGGCAACCGTCAAATGGAGGAGAATGGATTTAAAGTGCTGTGAAATAGTATTGGACCCAACCCTGTATTTTATCTATTTATACTGTGTCACATCTTGAAAAAAATGTATTGCAGCAAAAAGGCAACCACAGTAAAGATAATTTATATGTCTTAGTTATAATTAAAATTAAAAAGGCTAAATTGTTATATTAAACCTATTTCAAAGATATGGAAAAACAAATTGCTAGCCTAAATTTAATAGTCAATAGTCTGATTGAAATCAGAGTGACAGAGAATGAAGAAAAGGTGAATGATTTAAAACAGAGTATACGTGATAATTAGTCCATTAGAAAGTGTTTTGCATGGAATATCCCCCATCTGGAGACTAGATCATGGTGGTGGTGGTGGTTGATGACTCTGCTGAGGCTGATGAATGATAAGGCTGATGGATCTGTGAGGACTGGGCGGATATGGTGAGGATGGAGGGCGCAAGAACCAGTAGCATGAAAGAACTAGATGAATGGAGAGAATCAGCAGGTGATGAATATAGTCTAAGCATGAAGGACTGTCACAGTGATTGGATGGATATGGCCGACTGAATGAGCACAGCTGATGAGAATTGATGCACCGGACCATGAAGCAGGTAATTCAGACTGAGCATGTGTGAAACGTGAATAGATTGATTAATGGTGGATTTTTATTTGATGCTTCTACAGTGACCGACGAGCCAACCTCCTGCTTCTGAAAATGAATCAAGTGCTTGCTGAACACGGGTGGTGGTGATCAGGTGTTGGTGGATCTAGTTTAGCTGGAACCATTTATTGATGTAGTTTGGTAGTTTTTTAGATTTGGTTTTCATTGGAGGAAATTCAAGGTCCTGATGAAGGCCAGCGTGCTGAAACACGTTAGCGAAACCTCTTTTCCTCTTTTGTTCTTCCTACTGTTTCTATGTCACACAAGAGTGTCTTGGACCTAGCCATTTATTACGGGTTAACTGGTTACAATATTGGGCTCTTGTTTTTTCAATTATCCCACCCAATAGACCTTGCACCTTGTACACACACCCAGACTCACATAGACATTTTTTTTTTCATTTAAAACATAAACTATGATTTTGTTTCCCCACAGTTATCTTTTACTTTCATGGTATCTAATTTGAAGATTTGACACAGTTTAGAATGAGATATTCAGAAAAGATAGAAAGACACAGGCCAATCTGCAAAATGTCTTCATTGTCATCACAGAGATAATAAGAGGAAAGGGTAATGGCATGCAAATAAGAAAGCAAAGACTACAACAGAAGGGGAGAGTCACTCTTACACACCAGGACTGAAACAATGTATGTGTAGATGCACCAACTACTTAGTATTCCATTATATGAATAATATAGGAAAGAAGGAGGCTTAATAGCACTTCCTTGTTCCCTCTGTGAGAAGCAAACAATGTGAAACCAGGCCTTGTAAAACATCTTAAGGTGGGGTCCTGTTGACATTATGTTTAGCAAAATTGACAGCTCTTACTCATTTTGTTGAATCAAAATACTGATATGATAATATAAATTCTTAAGTGAGTGGGTTTCTGAAGCATTTAGTGATTAAATAATTGATTGATACATATGTGGAGGTAGATTAGTGCAGCGTGGGCTAATGGGATCCACTCTTTCAGACCTGCTCCATTTAGTTTCTCATCAAACCCACAACCTAAGACGCTGAGTACACACCAGCAGCAGCAGCAACCTGGGGAAGGGTCTCCTCAATCTCCTTGACTGCACCCCACCTTTTCTACATCTGCTTAAGCACACTGCTGCGTTCTCGCTGACTTAGCAGCCTCTTCTACGGATGTTTCAGGAGCTGCGGCAAAAAAAAGAAATAAATAAACAAAATGAGACCAGGTTCTGGAAAAAGTGTGTCAAGGAAACAGAAAGCACAGCTATATACGAGTCCTAAAAGATAGGAAGAGGAAATGAAAGGAAGGTCACAGGAAAGAAGTAAAACGTGGAGAAACAAAAACTGTCCTAGAGCTTCACAGCAGGATATTAGAATCTATATTTTAATTTATTAATGTACTGAATTCCTAACATACCAAACTCTAAAGTACTATGCGGATCAATTTTGTTTCTTCTAAACTTAAACAAAACAAAAATAAGAAATTTTTGGATATGGGGACATACAGTCGTCTTTAGTTTTTCTGTAATCATTTTGTTCTCAGGTGTGCACTCTCTCAGAAATTAAACATTGATTTCAACATTACATGACTATTTTATATTTAAATAACTAAATTATTTAGTTGTTGACCATCAAACCAATCAAATTTAATTATATTTAGTAAAGTCAACATAACAATGTTTAATAAATTCAATATAACTATGTTTAATCGCATCCAACTTATCACATTTAACTTTTTCAACAGAACTTTTCCAATAGTCATGGTTAATGCCTAATTCCAAACAGGTTGTCAGTCAAAGGGCTTTTTTCATTTAACCTGATAGGTTCAATAAGAAAAAATGACTCAAAATGTGCTCAAACTAACAGTTGATCGGAGCATGAAAGTGTTGCGGCAAAGACACAACACTCCAATAGAAAATAACAAGAGAAGTCCTGAACAAATAAAATGGAAAATATCTCAAACATTTCTAATAAGTTGGAAAACCAATTCTATCCTTCATGGGTGCTTTCAATACGGTATAATAAAGAATGCGACATTCTCACTACTGTCTCCCAAAACTCTTGTCTGAGCATAGTCCCCCATAATCACACAATGTACTTCTATCTTAATAATGTTTGCCCTGGGGAACTGACGCTTTGCGTCAGTTCCTTTTTCGCAGATTTTTTTTAACCATTTCTAGAAAAGAAAAAACAAATTTTCTTATTTTCCTGTAAAATATTTGCGCTGAGTGGGAATGAATAGGCTTTTGAAACAGTAAGGAAAAACTACATTGCTGATTTTTATCTTTTCACGGAATTTGTTGAATTTGTTCATGCCGGTTTGATATATAATATGAGCATGCATACAGTCACAAATGACCTACGGATGGCAGCAGATGCTGGTTCACCTTCCCTCCTGATTCTCCTTGACTTGTCTGCTGCCTTGGACACAGTTGACCATGGAATATTCCTACACCGCCAACATCACACCATTGGACTCACTGCCACCGCCCTAAACTGGTTTCAATCCTACTTCACCGACAGAACAGAATACATTTCCCTTGGAAATTCAAGGTCCCGGACACACACCGTCACCTGTGGGGTCCCACAGGGATCAGTCCTTGGCCCCATTCTCTTCATACTATACATGCTCCCCCTTGGCTGTGTCATCAGTCGATATGTACTGATGACACATACCATTGCTACGCTGATGACACACAAATCTACATGAAAACCGACACATGTTCCTCCGCAGCCTCTCCATCCTCATCGTCATCATCATCTCCCTTGTCAACGCTTGTCTGGAGGAGATAAAGGTGTGGATGGAAAACAACTTTCTCCAGTTGAACAGCTACAAAAATGAAGCTATTTTAATTGGAACCGGACATCAGACCCAGTCTTCCTCCATAACCAGTATTACCTTCTCTGGTCACGACATTCCCCTCTCTTCATCAGTCACCAACCTCGACGTAAGATTCGACCCTCAACTAACTTTTGAATCCCACATCAAACACATCTGCAAGATCTCCTTTCATCATCTCAGAAATATTTCCAAACTCCGTTCTTCAATCACATTGAATGATGCTGAAAAGCTGGTCCACGCGTTTGTTGACTCCCGACTGGATTACTGTAACGCACTTCTCACCGGGATCCCTGATAAAAGTCTTCAAAGACTTCAGTATGTTCAAAACAGTGCTGCAAGGATCCTGATGAGAGTTCGTAAACACGAACACATCACCCCCGTTCTTCATTCCCTTCATTGGCTTCCCATCTCTACCAGGATTGATTATAAGATCTCTCTCCTCACTCACCAGTGCATCCATGGTAACGCACCCCCCTACCTGAAAGAACTACTCACCCCACTGACCTCAACACGATCCCT